>PVJA010019700.1:0-23624 GCA_004027025.1 Myocastor coypus
TTAAGGCTGGAACCTCTTTGATTTGATTACATTTTTTTTTTCCCCTAGTCACCACTACAGAAGAGGATCTCTTCTCCTGACCCCTGCACTTTGGTGGTTTATCTGAATATAGACTTTACTTTTTTACTTTTGGCTTTGACCTGTGTTATGGCTTATGTCCAGTTGTCCTCTCCCCCACACCTCCCCACCCAAAAGAAAGCTAAGGTAATCATGGAGCAGACTTCTAGAGCTTGTGATCCACCAGGATTATGGGTGTGAGCGCTGCTGGGATCAGTACTACACCCAGCCTGGGGTGATAGCCTGAATGCAATTTAAGAGAGACAGACTTGTTCCCTGTAGCCATTGTTGCCACTGCTCCTGTCATTTTGCTCTTGCTCTCTTGCTGTTTGTCATTGCCATGAAAGGTTTCTCTTTGTCATGTGCCAGGGTATGAGTTAGGACTCATAGTGATCCTCCTGTCTCAACTTCCCCAGCACTGGGCTTACAGGCACCACCATACCTGGTTTTATTTTTGTGCTATCTTTTCTCATGTATGTTGTTGCAGTTTTTGTGTTTTGTAGTTTTGTTCCTACCTTGATTGGGGCATGTATCTGTCAACTATTTTAGTCACTATTTTTTAAGCCACCTGCGAGACTGTTGTTTATGGTTGGCATAGTTTTGACCTTCTTTGGCCTCTTGGGCCACTTGCTGAGTTGCCATCATGCAGCCCTCTACCATACTCGTGCGCTTTCTCTTCTGTTGCCATTGCTTTTGAGTGACCTCTTGGGCCAGCTGTGGCTGTCAAGCTGGCTCTTGTTCTGTCTGCTGCCTCCTCTACTGGGCCGCTTTTATATTTGGCTTTGAGTCGGTGGACAACCTCCAGTGCAACTTTGTGCTGCCTCGAGGCTTTCTCCTTAGCTGTCAGGCTTTTCTGTGTATGTTCTTTGGTCTTACAGTGCCCCTATTTTTTCTCCACTGCCAAGCAGATCCCAGTTTTGTCCGTTTCTTATGGGCAGTGTGTTTTCAACATAGCCGTAGATGTGTCCCTACTCCAGTTTGAGCTCTGACTTGACAGCAGGGGTTTTCTCCAAGTTCACCTTCAGTGTGAGGATCTTTTTTAGTTGTTGTGTTACCTCAGTGTGTTTTCCCTTGCCTCTTCTGTTCACCAAGTGTACTCTTTGATGTCCTGCGCTGCTATGCGAGGTGCTCCTCAAGGTCAGGCTTGTACCATGCTGTCTTTTCTTTATCTCTGTGGCCCAATGTGATTTGGGCCTGTGGTTCTGGAATAGCTCCCTTTTTAGCAGGGGAACCATACAGTTTGGAAGATACAGGAATTTATGCTGGGCCTTTTTTTTATGATTATCTTTTGGACCAGAAAAATGGCCTCTTTTGAGGGCACCAGAGGCTCTAACAGTAGTCATAGGATTTGTGGATAAGGGTCCAAAGGGCTGTGTCACTATGGAGTGCTTAGTTCTATCATCTACCAGAAAGCCCATCAGCCACCTACCCATACTCAGATTGTGACCAGGGGCTCCCAGGCATCTAAGGAAATGGAGTCCCATTTGACCTCAGCTGGTTACCTTGACTTTCTGTCCTTCCCATGAGGCCAGCATCTGGTTTGTTCTGGGGGTGCAGCAGGGATAGCCTTTTGCAGGCAACCTCCTAGTCTTGGAAATTTTACCATCTCTGTTATTATTTGGAGCACTTACATTTTAAATGTCTATTTTTACTTCACACACATTGATCCAAATTAGTCTTGATTGACTGGAAGATCCCTGCTTGGTTGACTCCTGTTTTGTCAGCATTCTTGTCTTTGCCCCCAGTGAGTTCTGTCTGCTTTTTGGTGGGTACTGTTGTCAATAGTTCAGGGTTTTGCTGTTGAGGGTTTTTTGGGGCCTCCTGTCAGCTTTTCATTTGACCTCTGGGTTACAATTCACATACACTTTGGTAGTCACCTCTGAACACTGGGTTGCATTCACACCCTGGTTTTTGTCAGTGAGCAGCTGGACAGGACTGAAGCCCTGTGAGTCTGAGCTGAACTATGCTTAACCATGAGCAAGTGCAGGGAAACTGATCCTTTCCTCTGCTCCCAGGCACCATCCCACATACACGCCTGATTATCTTTTGTCAAACCCACTGCTCCTGCCACCCATTTAGCATCAAGGAAGGTCAGTCTATTTTACAAAGGGTGGTAGAGAAATATACATAATTTTTAAAAGTAATTCTTAGATATGATACAAACTCAAACATCTGAAAGAGAAACACAGTAAAGACTAAACCTCTCTTCCTTTACCCAGATATCTCAGATCACTTTTCAGAGGCAACCACTATCATGAATTTCTTTCTTTCTTTCTTTCTTTCTTTCTTTTTTTGTCTTTTTGAGACAGGGTCTCACTATGCAGTTCAGGCTGGCCTTGAGGTCACTCTTGTAGCCCAGGCTGGTCTCGAACTCACATTGATCCTCCTGCCTCAACCTCCCAAGTACTGGGATTACAGGCCTGTGCCACTATCCCTGGCTCCATTATGAACTTCTTGGGCATCCCTCCAGAACAGTCTGTGCACATACAAGCAACATGTATGTTTCCCTATTTGCCTTTGTATATATGATAACATGTTATGTTCACTCTTTTGCATCTTTCTTATTATAATTTAGTAATATATCTAAGATATGTTCTTTTTGTGATACAGAATGTTTCATCCTTTTCACTGTTGCACAGCATTCCACCATGAGAATATAGCAGAATTTTCTTACCCTACCCCCATCTTGGGCCTTTGACTGGTTTCTTCTGCTATGTATCTTCATGCTCATGTATAAACATGTGTTAAAGAGTCTAAATGAAGAGCTGTCAACGTGCATCTGCCTCCAGTGAGGAGAGACCAGTGCCTCCCAACAGTGCTGCCAGGGCTCTTATCACTGTCCGACCACATTGTGTGTGTGTCTGTGTGTGTGTGTGTGTGTGTGTGTGTGTGTGTGTGTGTATTTTAGGGAAGGATCTACAGGGTATTCAGGGTCTCACTACTTGATTGGACTCATAGGGGTCCACCTGTTTACAAGCTCCCAAGAGCTGGGATTACAGATGCATGCCACCTTGTCCAGGATGAATTGTCATCTCAGTGTGCCCCAGGGATGGAGCCGGCATGGCAGGCCTGGGGATTGAACCCCTATCCCCTGCACCTGCTTACAGGTGCTTTAATCCACTGAGCTATTTGGCTGGCCCTCATATTAAGCTTTTTGAAATTTTAGTCAACTGCATCTTAGTAAACTGTATATTTGTTCTCTCCCCCACCCTGTCTCTCTTTAATATTGCAGGACAGGGGTTCAAACTCAATACCTTGCACTTGCCAGGCAGGCACTTGTGCCATGGAGCTATCTCCCTGGCCCCTGTTCTTTTTTTTTTTTTTTTTTTTTTGTCTTTTTGAGACAGGGTCTCGCTGTACAGTTCAGGCTGGCCTTGAGCTCTGTTTTGTAGCCCAGGCTGGTCTCGAACTCTCACAGATCCTCCTGCCTCAGCCTCCCAAGTGCTAAGATTACAGGCCTGTGCCACCACACCCGGCTCCCTGTTCTTTTGGTAGAGAGAAATTTGGCATCTTTTTGGTCCATAAAAGTAATGTGTCTCCTGCATCACAAACTGTTCAAAACACTTACCCATTGTTCTATTTAACATTTGTTTTATATAATAACTTCTCTTATTAGGATTTGTGTGTTTAGGAGGCTGCTGTTTTCTCTCTTCATTTATAGTTGATTTTGTTACAGTAAGTTTGCTTTGTAGAAATGCTTGGTTTTTTTGTTTTTGTTTTTGTTTTTTTTTCAGTAAGATTAAATGTTTTAGCAAGCGAGGGGACTAGTGCAGTTCTCCCGGCAAGGGGTCAGTTGCTTTGGACTAAGTGGAGAAGAAGGTAGAGGACAGGAGCAGTTGATGTCCTGTATATAGGGTGGCGAGGGGAAAGTGAGGCAAAGAGAGATGGATTCTAGCTTTCAGCCTGAATAGCTAGGCAGACCGTGATGCTGCTGACACACAGGCCAGATGGCAGGAGAAGCCAGGCTCCTACTGGCCTTGGAAACATGCAGCCACATGCCTGCTGACACATGTTCAGGTTTGTTGCTCACTCATCTCCTGAGCTTCCCTCCACCAAAATGAAACACCAAGTCAGACAAGCATTCAGGGCATCTGAAATAGTCATGGTTGCATTGCATGTGTTCCTAGTGATGACCGGAGGCCAGGAACTAACCTGGCCCTGCCCTGGGTGATCTCTCCTTGTGTCTGCTTTTAAGCTCTTCTGGGTATGTGGGTACCCTCTGTGTAATAAGTGGGAACTTGCTGACCCTTCTCTGTGTCTGGGACTAGTTCAACTAGTTTCCCTGAGCATCTGCAGGAACTTAACTGATGAGTCAAGTTGCTTTTGCCACTGGGCCTACTAACAACAATAACAACAACATCAGACTCATTTGTGTGTAGTGCAGGGCCATGATCTCTGGACTCAGTTGGTGGAGGCAGAGATGAGACTGAGTCATACAAAATTCCACATGGGTGATTAATCTATCTCTGCAGAGTAATGGATATTGGCACACAATATGAAGAACATTTTGTTGAAAGAGAAGAGGCAATTTTTTCTCCTTGGATGATCTCCTCTGGGAATTTAAGCTAATCTTGTGGAACTATTTGAAAGGCTGTTTTAATCTCTACCTTTTTCATATTTTCCTTCCACAGTAAATTTAGTGCCCAGTATTACTGGATGCACATGACTAAGGGCAGCCCACAATTTTGTTAGCTAATAATTTGGGTAGCATCAACTGCTGAAGTGGATTATCAACTCTTTTTGTGATCACTTTGCCTGATTTCTGATTGTGCTTGTGAAGTTTATTTCCTGGCACATCACAAGATTTGAAGTAAAATTAAGTACAGTCAGCCCTCTGCATCCCTTGGGTGTGCCTCTGTGGATTCAACCAACCTCAGATCCAAAATATTTTATTGTAAATCACATCTGAACAAGTACAGAATTTTTTCTTCATAATTTTTTCCTAAACAACACAATACAGCAGCTACTTCTGTAGGCTTTACATTGAGTTAGAGTTTATGGGTCATCTAGGGATGATTTAATGGAGGACATGCGTGCGTCACATACAAGCTGCCTGCTATTGAAGTGTTTTCTTTTACGTGGAGGTTAAGAAGCCTGTTGAATCATACACCCTCCTGAGTGCTCTGGTTAGAGATGACCCCCATCTTGCAAATGGATGTGTAGGGCATGTAGGAGCAGAGGGCAGAGCCAATGGCTCTGTTGGACCCCAAGCACCCTGAGGAGAAGGGTTTCAAATACTTTGTCCCCTGTGGAAGCCTTGTGAGCTAAAGCTATCTTTGGAGCCTCCTAGGGTCATTCTGTAGCATTTATAGGTGACAAACATGTGATCTGGGCACAAGATGAGGCATGTACACCCATCGAAGGGGACACAAGGCAGGGCTCGACATCAGTGCCCCTGGTCCCAGCTTCTCTGAGCTCTAACTCTGGACTCAACTTTCTTGGGCTAGAAAAATGGAAAAGGAGAAGAGAGTGATGACAGCTTCTGGGAAAACAAGAAGCAACAAATGGTGTCTGCTAAGAAAATCAAGGGAAAAAAAAGCACTTTCCAGAAAAGAATTTTGTAAAAATCCTTAAAAATAAACATCTTACTTTGAAGTATGATTATATATATATATATATATATATATATATATACATACAGTAAAGCACATTCATCTGGAGTGAACATCTCTGTGATGTGTTCAAAATTACTTTATACTCCTCCCTCTCTCTCTCTCTCTCTTTCTCTCTCTCTCAATTTTTTTTGTTTTTTGGTCTTTTTGAGAGAGGGTCTCACTATGCAGTTCAGGCTGGCCTTGAGCTCACTTTTGTAGTCCAGGCTGGTTTTGAACTCACACTAATCCTCCTGTCTCAGTCACCTGAGTGGCTGGGATGCCATGAGCTTGTCTCTATGCCCCACCAGGCAAATACTGGTAAAGGACTTGCTAGACACCAAGAGGGCTACTCTCAATGCTGGTGGGACTCAGTTGACCCCGGCCTCAGAGAATCTGCTCTTGAGTTCCTGGTAAAGAGGGAAAAAGGAAAGTAGGAGATGTGCAGAGGTAACTAGAAATCAGAGAATAAGCAAAAACGATGATCTAGAAACAGATGAAGAGCCTGTGGACTGCACTGAAGCTCAGGAAAAGACAACTGCTGCAGCACACAAGGAACCCAGTCCTCTCAGGTCTCCCCTTTCAAAGCTGCAACCTTTACATCATCTCCTACCATCCTCGTCCACCAAGGCTTCACAGAAGTCCCGGAAGCAGCTCGGACCCTTACTCTACACGCCCAGTGCTGTGTCCTAACCAGTTTCCTAAGTTCTCTTCCACTTTGCCTCTTCTTCCACAGTTCAGTGAGTAATCTTGCACTACTGCCACCCAAAATAGGCTATTAGGCAACTCTAGCACATAGTTTCACTCTTCAGAGAGTAACTAGTTTAGTTATGATACTGCTTCACCACTGTGTTGGTTCTGGGCCACCACTCAGCTGGCTTTCTAGCAATGTCTCAGATGCCAGGAAGACAGAGCAGGGAGTCTAAACCCCTTGCCAGGTAATTCAGATTCATGCGTCCTTGAATGGGAAGACACATGTCATCTGCCTTAGTCAGACAGCGACAGCATGAGAATCCATCCTCTGTGCTCCTCTGCATTGTCTTTTTGTCACTCTACCATCAAGATTATGGTTATGTTTTCTTCACAGTGACTTGGTTGTCCAAGAGAAGGCAGTGAAGTAGACTTCTGAGGATAGGTCACAGAAGCCTTGCAGCTTCTACTTGGGAACCTTGGAGCCCTCTCCTTTGGAACGTCTGCTCACTGGACACAGCTGTCAGGCTGTAAAAAGCCACATTGTGAGGACATGTTCAGGTGCTCTATTTGATAGATCATGTCAAACACATGTCACAAGAGTGAGTGACCTTGCTCAGCCCAGACAAATCCTCAGCTAACACTTAACTGCAACTACATGAGAAACCCTAAGGGAGAACTTCCCAGTTGAACTGTCACCCCATAGGATTATTAATGGGCTGCAATGTACTAATGGACAATTGGAACACCTGCCATTCTGGATGAAATAGGGCTCACAGAAAACAAAGTCTACAAGTACATGTTGAGCATAAGACTTTCTGGAAGACAGCATGTGGTAGAAGTGGGGAGAGAGACATTTGGATAAGAGAGTCAAGGGTGACTCAAATAACACATGGTGCAAATAGGCATGGGTAGAAGACAAAAAGATCAGAGGGAGCTGGGAAGTCTGCATGGGGAAGGGGACCTGGAGTGGGCACTGGCAGATGGGGTGCTTTCTGGCTGAAGAGCAGGGGGCACGGCTACCATGTGGTTATACATATGCTTTTAGAAATGGACCTGCACTCAAAGACCAAACAGACCAATTGGCTTGAATCTACTAATGCATGCAGTGTGTGATAAAGCTGGGTGGGCTTCAAAGAGCAAGCAGAATGGCTTATCAACTGAGAAGCTAGGGCAAGAATCTTACATTGATGAGCCATTTGTGTTTAGGTGAGAGATGAAGTTATAGAAGTGAAGGTACCCAAAGGGATGAGCTCCAAGAAAAGTTTAATTTTGTGTGGATAGTATACAATCTTTCAAACACCATTTACTTTTTTTTTTTTTTCGGTCTTTTTGAGGCAGGGTCTTACTATGCAGTTGGCCTTGAGCTCATTTTCGTAGCCCAGGCTAGTCTCGAACTCACATTGATCCTCCTGCCTCAGCCTCCCAAGTTCTGGCATTACAGGTGTGCCCCACCACAGCCAGCTTTTTTACTTTTTATAAAATCTAGTTCCCTTAAAAACAGCCCTACATTGATTAGGAGAAAAACAAGGGCCATTCACAGAAGGAAAACAACTCAAATTATCATCCATAAGGAGAATGGTGGTGGTTGTGTGTTTTCTTTCTTTCTTTCTTTCTTCCTTCCTTCCTTCCTTTCTGTATTTAATGTAGGGTTACAGGGTCTCATTGCATAGAGTCATAGTATCTCAAGTCAGACTCAGTGATCCTCCTGTTTTCAGCCTCCAAAGCCCTGGGATTACAGGCTCGTGCCACCATTCTCAGTCTCAATGGCCATCTCAGTGCACCCCAGGCACTGAGCCAGCATGGCTTGTGGTGCCAGGGATCAAATCCCAGTGCCTGTGCCCTGCCTAGGCAGGTGCTTCAGTCCACTGAGCTATCTGGCCAGCCTCTTATTGAGTGGTTTCTTTCTGACAAAAACAAAAAAAAATGTGGGGGTCAAAGAAATCTAATGGGAACAAAGCCCTCTAATAGCAGAAGGCGAGGACAGGGCCAAAGTGTCTGTTTTAACTGCCGGGCAAATGCTATAGGAAAGAAGTTCATTTTGTTTTGTGAATCTGTTTAGATCCCTTCCCTGTCCTCAAAATGATCCAAGAAGGTTATGTTTGTAATCCCATGGAGTAGTTACGGGAATTCTAGTAGATTAATTCCAATCTACCACTTTCAGTGAAACCCATGGCAAGAATAAAGACATTAAGGTATAATTGTAGTTGTGGGGAGCCACAGGGTCCTAAGTCCAGCTGGGATGATGGCTATCCAGGACAAAGGCCTCCACCCAGGGCCAAACCCTGGTTTTATAAATTCCTGAAGAAGGGAGTGGCTTGAGGATGAGAGACTGAGAATGGCAGGAAGTAGGTGAGTGCAGAGAACTGGGCCAGGTGGGAGGCTGGAAATCAGCTCTGCAACATGAATATGCAGATATGTGGAAAGAATAATCTGCATAATACAAGTCAAGGTAGTATCTAATGCTTTGGTGTTGGCCCACCCAAGACTAAAGTGTTCAGTCCAAGGTCTGGAGCTCACTGCACTGTTCTGTGCCAGTGTGTATCAGTAGGCCAATGGGTCTGCGATGGAAGGGATGGAAGGCTGATGAGTCTGTGACAAGGCTGAAGGATCCAAGGCAGAGGCCAAAGAGTCTGGAAACCAGGAGATGAGGTCCAAGCTGACTGCGAAGATTGAAGTTCCTCGGAAGAAGTGATCACCAACCATCCTTTCTCAAACCCCTTTTTTTTGAAGTTTTTTTTTCATAAAAGTTTTTTAGCTGGGCTTGGCGGCACATGCCTGTAATTCCAGCATTTGGGAGGCTGAGGCAGGAGGATCAGTGCGAGTTTGAGACCAGCATGGACTACAAAAATGAGCTCAAGACAAGCCTGAGCTGCATAGCGAGACCCTGTCTCAAAAAGACAAAAAAAAAAAAAAGTTTTTTATTGTTACATGAAAAGAGAACACTGTACAATTCAATAAGGTAAAAACACAGCTTACAAATGAGCAAAATATTTCAGCAGACCGTTTCACAAAAAAGATACAAATGGTCAAGAGGCATGTGGGAAAGCGCCTACCATCAGTAGTTACCAGGGGAATGCAATCTAAACTCACTCTGGAAGACAGTTGAAGGGTGTATAAAATGCTTAAGCCTCTTAATGAAAAGCTCTGCCAACTTCTCTTAACTTTATAATTCTTTTTTAAAAATTTCTTCTTTTGAGTTGTTAAACTGCGGTAGTGGTTCTCAACCTTTCTAACGCTGTGACCTCGCAATACTGTTCTTCATGTTTCAGTGACCCCAAACCAAAAAATAATTTTGGTGGCTACTTCAAAACTGTAATTCCAAATAAATAACATTTTCCAATGGCTTTAGGTGACCCCTGTGTTTTGGTTGTTCAACCCCCACTGGGGTCGCGACCCATAGGTTGAGAACTGCTGAACTAGGAAGACTATATGATATTTACATATATAGGTCTGGTTTATTTCACTAATGAGTATAGGCTCTAGACACATTCACTTATATGTGAAGTCTTCTAGTTTATCATCCTTGATAGCTGAGTAATATTCCATTGTTTGAAAATATCACATCTTTTTCAACCATTCTTCAGATGATGGGCATTTTGGTTGTTTCCAAGATTTGGCTATCACAAATTGTGCTGCTATGAACATAGGTGCACAGATATCACTAGGATATGATGTTTTCACTTCTTCTGGGAAAATTCCTAGTAGAGGGATAGCTGGATTGAATGGGATTTCCAGCTCTAGTTTTTTAAAGGATCCTCCACACTGCTCTCCATAATGGTTTCACCAGTCTGCATTCCCACCAGCAGTGGAGAAGGGTTCCTTTTTCCCCACAGCCTCTCCAACATTTGTTGCTGGTTGCTTTCTTTATGGTAGCCATTCTTTCTGGGGTGAGATGGTACCTCAAACCCCTTTTATATAGCCTCCAAGTGCTGCACATCCCAGGGTATGGAATCTTGGGTTGATATAATGTATTGACTACTATGAACCCATCCCAAGGACATTAACCTATTTATGAGAATTCTGTCCCACCAGTCAATTCCTTGTCACTAGGCCCCACCTCCTAAAATTATTGAAGAGGGAATCAAGATCCTAACACACGAGGGTTTGTTTTTTTTTTTTTTTTTTTTTTTTTTTTTTTTTTTTTTTTTTTTGCTTTAAACAATTTATTTAACTGAAATGGACTTACATTTGTTTCTGAAGCGACTTCCATTTATTTGGATACATCTCTTCCCAATGGTGATTTACAAGATCTTCAAGCCAATATAAATATTTTATAAATATTTGGGTATACACCTGCACAATACCTCAGCAATACTTTTCAGCAAGAAAGCTTTGAAGAGTAAAGACCAGACACAATTACTCACTACAGTGAAAATCTGCTGAGATATGTTTGAGGTAAGAAGGCACCACATACCTCTTCAACTAAGAAAATCACCCTTACAACACAGGGCAATTTTATTTTTATACAGGACCTAGAACACTTAAGCTGCCAATTAGGTGGTGAATGGAAAAACTACATCCCAGTTTATGCCATGAATTCATAGGGAATAGGTTCCAACAACTCAGGTTCCTTCCCATTGGTCCTCAAAGTATGCTTCTCTGGGAGGGGCAGGCTGGTGCTTCAGTTGAACCCAAGTACCTTTCTCTTTGGCTTTTTTCTTTTCTGATCGTTTTCCTTGACACGTTTCAGGAAACTATCATGACTTTTTGAATGTTTAATATGCTCAATACGTACATTAATCCTCTTGGCAAGTATCTTGCCCTTAACTTGCTTGTTTACAACAATGCCAACAGTGTACTGGATAACATTGTAGACTCTTCCTGTTTTGCCATGGTAACATTTATGAGGCATTCCTTTTTGCACAGTACCCATTCCCTTGATGTCTATAATGCCATCCTTTTTGTAGATTCTCATGTATGTGGCCAAAGGAACCGCCCCATGTTTTCTAAAAGGCCTGGAGAACATATAACAGGTTCCCCTCCTCTTGCCCTTTGTGTTAGTCATTTTGACAAATTACTGGAAGATGGCGGTTCTGGCCAAAAGGGTAACACATGAGTTTTTGAGGGACACTCTCAAGTCATAGAAAAAATGTATGTCTTAAATTCACTTACAAATCCACAATGTTTTTATTATATATCTGTAAACATCATCTTTCTAAGTTGCACAGGGAACTGAAATTTGAATGCAACTTGTATTAAAGTTTTTCAGAGAAACATAACTGATGGGATATATAAGAGTCTGTACATTTACAAAATGAGAATGAATTAACTATATATTTACATAGGATTATAAGTACATATTTATTATAGGAATTCATTCTGATAATTACAGAGGCTGAGAGGCTCTACAATCCACTATCTGCAAGCTGGATAACTAGGAAAGCCTGGCTGTAATTCACTGAGTCTAAAGGCTTGGGAGCCAGGAGTGTCGGTGTCTGAAGGAAGTGGTAATAGCCCAGCTCAAACTGGGAGAGCTCTACTCAGTTCATGACTCAAAGGCTACTCTCTTCTAGAAATACTTATAAACATGTCAGAAATAATGTTTTATCAGTTATCCGAGCAAGGCTAAGGAGCCCATTTATCTTGGTGCATAAAGGTAACCATTGCAGATACACACCACTGAGAGAAATGTTCTTTCTTTCTTTCTTTCAATACAAGGTCTCACTATGAAATTTGGACTCCTAGTGATCCTCCTATCTCAACCTCCCTAGCTCAGAGATTACAGGCACTCACCACCACACCCAGTTCTGGGGCCAGCATGGTGTTCTGGGGCTAGCATGGCATGTGGTACTGGAAATTGAACTCAGGACCTTGTGCTTGTCAGGCAGGCACTCAGACTGCTGGGCTATCTCTCCAACCAGAAATGTCTATTCTTTTAGGGATAAGAGGAGACAGCTAAGAGGATGGACAGAGACCATGGAGAGTCAGATGGATCAGAACACTGCATAGACAAAGAGGCTTTAATCCAACACCTAGTCAGATGAAGAGTATTACAGCTGGTGAATATGGAAAGGCAAGTTGAGACTCAGTGGAGAGGGAATTGGAGGGGACAGAGCCAGAGAAGGGTGAGAAGCAAGGGCGGGAACAGGACTACTGAGTTGGTCTGCAGTAGAAATGGCAAGGGCCAGAGATATAGTTCAGTGGCAAAAGTGCCTGCCTGGAAAGCAGAAAGTCCTAAGTTTGATTCCTGTTACAAAAAAAAAAAAGTTTTTCGAGATCATTTTGGAAAGACTGCTTCCAAGCCAGAACATGGAGACCTCAGGCACTAAGAGAAATCTTGAAGGAATCCTAAAATGTGTTTGTACGTGGAAGAGCATGACTATCAGAATTTTCAGGGAGATATTAACATGAAAACATTCTGCTTTTGGAGTATCAAAGGAAAGAAGAAATTTCTTTCTATATGGGCATAGGTCTGGTTCTTATTTTATAATGATCCAACACTTGGTCAGAACCAACCACTGATCTTCAGACCTCAAATTCTGCCTGTTCCATTTCGGTATTTTGACTTACTGCTCCTTGCCATTATTTGGATGCTGGTAGGAAATTGAAGAGTAAAGTCAGTGGGGTGTTTGTCTTCAAAAAATGTATAATATATGCTTGACTTTGACTCGCTTAACTTTAGGAATGCCACTGCAGCTCTGTTCCTGTCTTCTGGGTCCAAGGAGGCTCTTTGCAGGTTCATGGTGCCCTGAACAAAAAAAAAAAAAAAAAAAAATGGACAAGACATGTAGAAAAGGTAGCAAGAATTTGCATTTATTTGTGGTAGAAAAGAAATATGGTTTACAAAGTAAGAGCTAGTCACTGAGAAGATTCATAGTGACCACAAGGTTAATGTCATGAGCCTCTTTCTTTTTTTTTAGATGGGGCTTTGCTGTGTCAGGATGGCCTTGAATTCACTATGTAGCCCATGCTGGCTTTGAACTTGTGGTGAGCCTCCTGCCTCAGCCTCCCAGATGCTAGGATTGCTTCTTTCCCATGCAAACAAGGCTTTTGGGATGGCTGTCCCATGAGCAATTCACTTAGCCTAACATCAGGTTTAAACTGTCCTGTGGAAGGTCTGCATGGTTCTGTGCCAAGTGTAAGGGAAGAACAGCACTTTCTGAGTCATCCCGCCCATCACATGGATAGGGTTTGGGAGCTTGCACAGTCATCCTGGATTCTTTGTTCTGCATAGGTGCCCTGAATGACAGATCATGCCCACTTGTGTAACCAGTTTGCCCCACCCTAATCTTCTGCCTCAGCCACAGGTAGCAATTTTTATTTTATAGATACCTATACAATGCTTAACAGTGCTTACTACCCTTGGCGCTTAAAAATATTAACTCCTATAATTACCATAAAAGCCCTTGAAGGAGGCACCAGCATAATTGTCCCTATGTTGTAAGACCAGTTGGAGCCAGGAACACTGAGGAATGTGCTCAGGTCCTTCAGCACTAAGGGCCAGGGCAAGTTTTGGGGGGGTACTTGTGAGGCACCATGGGGCCTACTGGGAACTTGGAGAGGTGAACAATACCTCAGGGTTGAGAGGGTACCAGAAAACTAGACCTGGGCTAGAAGAAGCTGCTTTCTTCTTGGAGAGGAGATGGGTAGGTAGGGCTGCTCTCTGACCACTTGTGCTTCTCAGAGCCTAGAGGTCTAAGACCTCATGCCCAGAATCATCTCCCATGCTCTGAAACTTTGACCCTGCCACCCACTCCTTGGCCCACCTCAGATCTCTATTAAAGAATGGTTTGGGCCCAGTATGGTGGCATAATCCATCTTGGATTATGAAGATGGATCCATTCATCCATCTTCTCTAAGAGATGTGTAGAGACCTCCATGTTACCTTCTTTCCTAAGGCTAAAAGCCTTCAGTAAGCCAGGGAGAGATGGTCTGGTCAAAACAGGAGCCAAAAACATCATTGTAAACACAATGCAGGTACTGCCCAAGGATCTACTGGTGCTAAGTGATCCAGAAGAAGACTTGATTAGATGCTCACATTTGTTGCCTAGACACCCTTTTCCATATCCCCAAACCTTTATAAAAACTCCAGTCTACCACCTGGACTCTCCCCAGTGCCCCAGGCTACATATCCTAATCTAAATAAATTCTTGTTTTTTTACATTCTTTCTCTATTGTCATTAGGCCTCCATGTGCCATCTTACATGCATTAAGTGGTAAGCTTCTGCTGACAAATCCCTAATATTCCTTTTGCATTTTGGTGACATTGTCAAGGGTGCGTAAGTGATACCTACCTTGTGTCTGAACCCTAAGTCTGTAAGGCATTGTTCATAACTATTGCACTTGAGTTTCTTTAACACTGGTGCCTGGGGCTGGAACGGCCTTAGCAAGAAATTTCTGTGAAGGCAGTATGCTCTTTCTCTGATAGGAGGCTTTACTATCCCTGGTTCCCCATTTTACCAGCTACTACAGCTCTGTCTCTCCAAGGGACAGTCACACATCTACTAATGCACAGAACTAGAAATAAGGTGAAGGGTTCCAGGTCAACAATTTTAAGAGATTACCACTCTGCTGTTCACGCAGATAGTCCAATTCATACCTCTACAACCCTGGTAATAGCTCTTTGAATTCTACTGCCCCCCCTCCCGCCCCCGGCCCCGCCCCCGGCAGAGTCCTGATCTTTCCCACACTTCTCAAAAGTGTGCTAACAAGTCATGAGCTATGAGTCCACAGCATTGATCATCGGCAGTGCCTACCCCACAGAACTTTCCATAACATTACCAGCCCACAGAGTGCCCAGGGAATTAAGAATCTATTTTCACATCACTCTTCAGTTCTCTTTTCTGTGTCCTCAGCGAAGGAGATGCATAAATTCATTCTACTTGTGTCAGGGAATGAGTCAGAGTACAAAGCAGTCATTTCAATACAAGTGGCTAAATTCTCACATAGTGAATAAACTTGAATTTATTACCCACAAGACTGGGTAAATGCATGAATTTCTTTGGTGGCTTAGCTTTGCCAGGTGTGTGCTTTTGTCAAACCCAGTTAATGGGGTTTTACTGGGCTTGGCAGCAGTGGGAGGGGCAGAGGGGTCTGGGTACTGTTGTCTGTGGCTCCTGGACACAGGAACCCAAAGCAAAGCCCACGTCTGCCAGATAGCCTGGTGTGGAAAGATAGCTGGGATTCTATAAGTTAGCTGCTAACAGTCATAATAAATAAGAATGCTTTGTAGTGTTCTGCTTTGAGTGAAAACATGTATGGTGGCATCGCAATCAGAGTGGGTTTATGGGCCTGGCTCCTCACTGAGAAGAAACAACTGAGCACCATTCATCCAGCCCCACACAGACTCAGTGTTCAGACACCTGAGTATGCACATTCACCTGAGCTGCTTCTCACTTGCTCAGAACGACAGTTCTTTTCTGTGAAATCTTGAATGATAGATGACATGGCCCGAAGGTACTTTCAAGATGTTACTGTTGAATCTCTTCAAATGACAGTCACACAATAAAACATAGAACTGATAATAAATTCAAAGATGCCGGGTCAAAATTTTAAGAGGCCTGAAAATATTTCTCTGATGTTTTTGGGGTTTTTTTGTTTTTGTTTTTGTTTTTTTTTGAGACAGGATCTCGATATGTAGCTCAGGCTGGCCTTGAGCTCATTTTGTAACCCAGGCTGGTCTCAAACTCAATCATTTTCCCTCTTCAGTCTTCTGAGTGCTGGGATTACAGGTGTGTGCATCACACCCAGCTGTACTCTCATTTCTCTAAATGTAGACACATTCATGCCTCTGAGAATAAATTGGGTGGTATGACTGAGATATGACTGCATAGGAAACAGCTCTATGCCCTGTGAAGGATATTACTTATCGTTGCTTATTTTTATAACAAAGATTTATTGAGTATAATATGTTAACCATTTCTCTTAACTAGTTTGATTCTAGTGCTGGACAGATAATACATAATATATTTCTGATATGAGATCAGGAGGGACTTAAGATGCTTTAAAAAATATTTTGTCATGACACAAAGTAAAGCAAAATCAGTGGTAGGGAGACGTGCTACTCTCTTTCACAGTGTGTCCTTGAGCCAAGCCTGTGATATGGGACAGAGCTCTAGGGTAATGTGAAAGAAGAGCGCAAAGCCCCAAATGAGGAGTTCAAGGTACAGGTATTGTTTACGGCCATGGACCTAAAGGAGGCTATCTGGAGAGAGGCTATCTCAAGAATCTGTTGAGACAAGAGCAGAGGGCTGGCAAGATAGCTCAGTGGACTGAAGTGCCTGCTTAGGTAAGTTTAGGCAAGTACATGGACTGCGGCTCACACATGCCACACCAGCCTTGACTCCAGGGTGGGCTGAGCTGGCCAGAGTCTGGGCATAGTGGTGAATGCTTGTAATCCCAGAGTTGGGGAGGCTGAAAGCAGGAGGATCACCACAAGTCTGAGCTGCATAGTGAGACCCTGTAGCAATCAAATAAGAGAGAGAGAGAGAGAGAGAGAGAGAGAGAGAGCACAGAGGGGCACTGTGAGGATGTCCCAGCCCTTATAGGTGTAAAGAGAAAGAAGGGTCAAGCGGGGACCAGGAAGGAGCAATGAGGCAGGTGGGAGAAACCAAGGCCTGTGATATCCAGGAAATCAAAGGAGCAAAAGATTCTGGTGGGCACAAGCAAGTTCATCCACACAGGAACAAAGGGGATTATGTCCCAGATTTTTCCAACTAGGAGAAGGTCTCATAAGGATTAAATACTTCTATGTGAGGGGCAAAACATAAACAAACTTTCTGAAGGAGCAGATGTGGAGGTACATGCCCTTAATCCCAGCACTGGGAGGCTGAGGCAGGAGGGTAACTGTGAGTTTAAGGCTAGCCTGGGTTACAAAGTGAGTTCAAGGCCAGTCTGAACTACATAGACAGTCTGTCTCAAAAACACAGGAAAAAAAAAAAAAAACTTTCTGAAAGGACTGTAGACAAATATTTTTGTGACCTCAATGAATGGAAACGTATCTTTAAAAAGATATAAATAATACACAATGTTGGAGAAATACTTTAAAAATTTTATTCATCAAAAACATTTTCAAAATGTAAAAAAACAACAAAAACAAAAACTAAGGACTGGTCAAATAGTTCAGTGGATTAAAGTGCCTGCAAGCAGGCACAGGGACTGGGGGTTTGATCTCCAGGCCTGCTGTGTTGGCTCCACCCCTGGGGCTCACTGAGATGGCAATTGAGACTGGGCGCACACCTGTCATCCCAGCTCCTGGGAGGCTGTAAACAGGTGGATCACTATGAATCTGATCTAGTAGTAAGACTATGAACACCCTTGGACCCTTCCCTAAAATACAAAAACAAAACAAAACAAAAACCCTACAAATTAGTAAAATAAAGTTGTAAAATTCAGTAGAAAGCTCCACATATGACAAAAATAGGCACTTATTCTTTGAAAAAGCATAAATGAGCAAATAAACACATGAAGAGATGTTTAACCTCATTAACCATAAGAAGTGTAATTTACTGCAGGTGGGAGTGTAAATTGGTACAACCACATTGGGGAGCAATTTTTTTATTATGTCATAAATTTGAAGATGCACATACCCTCTAGGCTAGCAGTCTTTCTCTAGAGAAACTGTTCTCAAATACATCAGAAAGTTTGACCAAGAATGATTATAGCAGCGCTATTTACAGTAGAAAAAAAGAGGATGTGTATGTCATCAAGAGAATAGATTAACAAGGTAAGCTGTGGTGCAGGGTACCACTGTACTAGCCAGCCTCCAAGACTGCAGAAAGGAAGGGTCTAGGCAAATATTCTCCTAGATGGGCCATGAGGCCGGCTGTGCTCCCCCAAAACTGTGTATTGGAATTTCAATCCTGAATGTGGCAGTTCAGGGAAGTAGGGTACAACAGGAGATGCTAGGGCCACAAGGGCTGTGTCACCGGGCTGAATCTGAGGGTCCCCAAGGCTGAAATGAGGAGACTCTCCCTCCACAGTAGGATAAGTTCACAGACTCCCTTACTCCTGATGTGGGAACAAGTTTCAGGCCACATCCACAAGAGACTGAGAATTGTGTATTAGACAGAGATTTGGGGTGCCATCTTACATGCATTAAGTGGTGCTCAGAGAAACAAGGTGCACTGTGAGCAGGGGAGTTGAGTACTTTTGAGGGATGTCCCCAAATGGATGACCTGGAGTGGCAATTCCTATTGTGGCCAGTTACAGCTCAAGCCTCTGTCCATGTGTGAAGTTGAGATCAGCTGCCTACTGATAGTGCTGCTTCCTCCAGGGTAGAGGCAGTGCACTTTACAGATGGTAGTGAGAAGGCTGAGCCTGACTTTGCAGACTTACTGTCCTTAAGACCTTCAGGAATTGTGTGTGTGTGTGTGTGTGTGTGTGTGTGTGTGTGTGTGTGTGTGTGTGTGTGTGTGTGTTTCCTGGTAGGGAAAAAGTCTGAAGCAACTTTTGCATCTTGAAGCTCTAGTTGACTATAATTTTTAAAATCTCAATTTCTTTGTCTCCTGTCTCCCTAGTTTTTATTTCCTCTATCTTACCTCAGGTTCCATGCTAAACAGTGGATTAATACATTGCCTTGCAATAGAATATCATTGGAGCTCATAAAAGAACAAGTTTGGGTCCTTCTATTGTCCCTCCATTCATCATGGGATGACCCAGTGAGGAGTTCTCAACACATGTGGGCTTCATGACCTTGGACTTCCCAGCATCTAGAACTATGAAGCAATATGTTTTTTTTTTTTTTTTATTATAAACTACCCTGTCTATAGCATTCTCTTACAGAATAATACAGATAATATAATTATAATTCTATGGGATCCTGCGCCCAATTCACACAAACTGGGAAATGACACAGGGCCATCTCCCCTGACCATCACCCTAAGGCCCACTACCTAGAGGTGTAGATAAAAATAGCGAAGAACTCCAGAAATTCCAGAAATTCTAAACCATTAGCCTTCTAGGCCTGCTGAATGCCTACAGCAACCTTGCTTCACTTGAAACTCCTTAAATGTTCATACCTATGGACCGCTTCCCATTATGACAGGGAATTATGGGGAGGGACTTGCACAGTCCATACCCCTACTATGACTCAGCATCCTGCCAATTGTATCATTAATTGTGCTCTGAAAGACCCAGCAGCCTGCTGCACATTTCCAAATCCTTAAAACCAAGATACACTATGCCTGTGCCATTTTCCTCTTCTCTGGGCATAACCCCCTGGACCTGAGAGTACCTTTCCCCCTTTTGTTTTTTAATTTGCTTATTATGTTTTTTTTTTTTTTTTTTTGTCTTTTTGAGACAGGGTCTCGCTATGCAGTTGAGGCTGGTCCTGAGCTCACTTTTGTAGCCCAGGCTGGTCTCGAACTCGCACCAATCCTCCTGCCTCAGCCTCCCGAGTGCTGGGATTACAGGCGTGTGCCACCACGCATGGCTATGTTTATTATGTTTTAAAGGGTAAAAATAGCAGAAAGAAAACAGAAAAAAAAAAAAAACAGTGACAAGGGTACATATAGTACAGAATTTCAAGACAATAAAAATTTAACAATGGTTACATTACATATTTTCACCATCAAATCAGTATAGATCAACAGACAAAGGTATGTAAGACTGATCAAAAAATTAAACACTAACACTTTCAATAAACATTAATTTTTAGAGGGCTGGGGAGATAGCTCCGAGGCACAAGTGCCTGCTGGGGAAGTGCAAGTTCATGAGTTCGAACCCTGGTCCCACAAAAAAAAAAAAACATTAATTTTTTTAACTCCTCCAATTGGATTTCGAATTTAAGTCACTCTTCTAAAAAAAAAAAAAAAAAATTATAGGGTTTGAGAGTGCAGAAAACACAAGGTCCTGAGACTGATTCCTGGTGCCACCCAAAATTATTTGTTAATTTATTTCTTTCTTTTGGATCCTTAAACTAGGGAGACTATATGATATTTGCATATGTAGGTCTGGTTTATTTCACTAATGAGTTTACATTCAAGATACATCCATTTATATATGAAGTCTTCTATTTTATCATTCCTTATAGCTGAATAGTATTCCATTTTATGAAAATACCATATCTTTTTCAACCATTCTTCAGATGATGGGCATTTTGGTTGTTTCCAAGATTTAGCTCTCACAAATTGTGCTGCTATAAACATAGGTGCACAGATATGACTATGATCTGATGTTTTCAGTTTTTCTGGAAAAATTCCCAGTAGGGGGATAGTTCTCGTTTTTTAGGGAGTCTCCACACTGCTTTTCATAATGGTTGCATCAGTCTGCATTCCCACCTGCAGTAGAGAAGGGTTCCTTTTTCCCCACAGACTCTCCAACATTTATCATTGGTTGACTTCTTTATAGTAGCCATTCTTTCTGGGGTGAGATGGTATCTAAGTGTTGTTTTGATTTGCATTTCGCGAATGGCTAGTGATGTGGAGCATTTCTTCATGTATTTATAGGCTTGCTGAATTTCTTTCTCTGAGCATTGTGTGTTCATGTAGGATGCCCATTTCTGGATTGGATCTTTGAATTTTGGGACCCTAATCGTTTTTAGTTCTTTATAAGTTCTAGATAGAAGACCTTTGTCTGAATATTTATTAGTTAAAATCTTTTCGAAATTTGTTGGTTGTCTTTTCACTCTGTTGGTAATTTCTTTTGTCATGAAAAGACTCTTCAGCTGGAGGAGGTCCCATTTGTGGGTTATTTCGTGTGTTAAATATGCATTTTGATTCTTGTCCATGAATCTTTGCCTACCCCGATGTCTTTAAGATTTCCTCTGACTTTCTCCTCTAGGAGGTTTAGGATTTCTCTTTTAATATTTAGATCTTTAATCCATTTTGATTTTAGTTTAGTGCATGGTGATTGTTATGGTTTGTGTCTAGTTGTCCCCCCAAAGCCTCATGCAATCATGGGGCATGACTTCTATAGATTGAGACTTGATTCATGATGCCTGGGATTGTGTTTTAGTACTGATGGGATTATTGGTCTGAGTAAGGCTGAGACTATGGGTGTGGTCTAGGGTGGATATCCCAAGGCAGAGAGCCTGAATGCAATATAAAGAGTGACAGAGAGACAGACTCAAGCTGTTGATGTTGCTCTGTTGCTGTGTTTGGTTCGCTGCCTCTGTCGCCATTTTGCTGCTGTTCTGCCCCCATGAACTGCTGCTCTCTGCCATGTGCCACTCAGCCTTGGATCCAGCCGAGAATGGACTGAAACCTCCAGTAACTGTGAGCTAATAAACCTTTCCTTCCTTCATTTTGAGTGTCGGGTACTTGTCCCAGCAAAGAGTAAAAAGTAACTAAGACAGTAATAGACCTGGGTCAAATTTTAGTTTTCGACATGTGGAGAGGCAGTTTTTCCAGCACCATTTGTTAAAGAGGCTATCTTTCTTCCAGTAAACATGTTTGGCCCCTTTATCAAAAATAAGGTGGTTGAGTGTGTTCGTATTTACTTCTGCATCTTCTAATCTATTCCAGTGATCCTCAGGTCTACTTTTTTTTTTTTTTTTTTTTTTTTTTTTTTTTTTTTTTTTTTTTTTTTTTTTTTTTTTTTTTTTTTGCCAGTACCATGCTGATTTCATCACGGGAGCTCTGTAGTGTAATTTTAGATCAGGAATTGTAATCCCTCCTGCCTTACCTTTGTTGCCCAGGATTGTCTTTGCAATTCTGGGTCTTTTTTGGTTCCAAATAAATTTTAGGAATGACTTCTCCAGGCCTGTGAGGTATGTTGATGGTATTTTGATAGTAATTGCATTAAATTTATACAACAATTTAGGGAGTATGGCCATCTTCACAATGTTGGTTCTTCCTATCCAGGAGCAGGGAATATCTTTCCATTTTCTGAAATCCTCTAGAATCTCTTTTTTTCAGAGTACTGTAGTTTTCATTGAAAAGCTCTTTTACTTTTTTCTTCGGTGCTATTGTAAAGGGTATTGTTTCTCTAATTTCTCTCTCAGTTTGTTATCTGTACAGAGGAATCCCATTGACTTTTGTGTGTTGACTTTGTAACCTGCTATGCTATTGAATTTGTATGTTAATTCTAGTAGCTTGTTGGTGGAGTTTTTGGGGTCTTCCAAATAAATTATCATGTCATCTGCAAATAATGATAATTTAACTTCTTTACCTATTTTTATTCCTTTTATTTCTATCTCTTGTCTAATGGCTGTAGCGAACGATTCCAGAACTATATTGAATAGGAGTGGTGATAGAGTATATCTTTCTCTTGTACCATATTTGAAAGTAAAAGGCTTCAGTTTTTCCCCATTGAGAATTATGTTAGCTGTTGGATTATCATAGATGGCTTTTATCAGATTGAAGTAGAGTCTTCTATTCCTATTTGTTGCAGTACTTTGAACATGAATGAGTGTTGGACTTTATCAAAAGCCTTTTCTGCATCACTTGAGACGATCATGTGCTTTTTGGCTTTGGCTCTATTGATATAGTGTATCACATTTATAGATTTGCATATATTGAACCATCCTTGCATTCCTGGGATAAATCCTATCTGGTTATGGTGTATAATCTTCTTAATTATTTATTGTATTCTAGTGGTGAGGATTTTATTGAGAATTTTTGCATCTATGTTCATGAGAGAAATTGGCTTGTAGTTCTCTTTTGTAGTTGTGTCTCTTTCTGGTTTTGGTATCAGTGTAATACTTGCTTCTAGGAATGATTTTGGGAGGATTGCTTCCTTTTCAATTTACTTGAAGAGTTTGAGAAGTTTTGGGGTTATGTCTTCTACAAATTTCTTGTAAAATTCAGTGGTGAATCCATCAAGTCCTGGACTTTTCTTTGTCAGTAGGCTTTTCATTACATTTTGTATTTCATTGGCTGTAATTGGGTTGGTGAGAGTTCTTATATCATCTTGATTCAGTTTTGGTAATTTGTACTTTTCTAGAAATCTGTCTATTTCTTCTGTGTCTTCAACTCTGTGAGAGTAAAGATTCTCAAAGTAGCTATTTATGATCGTCTGGATCTCTGTTGGGTCTGTAGTAATTTCACCCTTCTCGTTCCTTATTGCTTGAATTTGAGTCCATTCTTTCCTCTTTTGGATGAGGTTAGCTAGGGGCTTATCAATCTTATTTAATCTAGAACCAGCCTGTAGATTCATTAATTTGTTGTGTTGTTTTCTTTGTCTCAATTGAATTAATTTCTGCTCTAATCTTTATAATTTCCTCCCATCTTTGGGCTTTGGATTTTGTTTGCTCTTTGGTTTGTAGTCGGTTTAGGTGTTTCCTTAAAGTATTTATTTGTTCCCATTCTGTCTTCTTAATATCTGAGTTCAGGGCTATAAATTTCCCTCTAAGAACTGCTTTCATTGTATCCCATAAATTCCGATAAGTTGTGTTTGAATTTT
>PVJA010019700.1:23724-38115 GCA_004027025.1 Myocastor coypus
AGGCCCTAAAAAGGTATATTCTAAAGTGCTTCGGTGGAACACTTTGTGTATGTCCACTAAGTCAAACTGTTCCAGGAACCAGTTCAAGTCTGCTACTTCTTTGCTAACTTTTTGTCTGCTTAGCCTATCTTTTTCGGATAAGGGGGTGTTGAGGTCTCCTGTTAGGATTGTGGTATTGGATATGAGATTTTTCATGTCCATTAAGGTTTGTCTTATATAACTTGGTGCTCCCATGTTCGGTGCATACATATTTATGAGTGTTACCTTTTCGTCTTGAATTTTTCCCCTAACCAGTATGTAGTAGCCTTCTTTATTGCGTTTGACCAAACTTGCTTTGAAGTTTAGAGTGTCTGCAAACAAGATTGCTACTCCTGCTTTTTTCTGAGGTGCTGGATCATGTGGTATTGTTTTCCACCCTTTAACTTTTATTTTATTTAATTTTTTTTTTTTCATTCATCCAGGTTTATTCTGTGACTAGAAAGCGAAATCCTTCCACAGAAACTGCAGGGTGGGCTCAATCCTCCTCCTCCTCGTCACGCCGGCTCCAGCCCCGCCCTGGCCCTTCTTGCCATTCTTCCTCTTCACGTGGCTGGGGCAGCCTCCCCTATACAGGGAGCGCAGGGAGAAGTCGATGTGCTTCTGGAAGTCCAGGCGCACAATGAAGGACGGGATATTCACCACCTGCTTGCGGACCCTGATGTGGCGCTGGCGGATGAGCACACGGGCGTGGTGGATGGACTTGGCCAGGCCCAGCTTGAAGACCTGGGTCTGCAGGCGCCTCTCCAGGAAGTCCTCAATTTTGAGGCCCAGTATGTAATCCAGCTTCATCTTGTCCTCGTCCAGCACCCCTATGCGGACCAGTCGCCACAGGAGAGCGTTGCCTTCAAAGAGACGCCGTGGGTCCTTCTCATCCAACGTTAGCAGCTCCCGGGCAGCCTTCCAGATCTTGGCCAGAGTGAATTTGACCCTCCAGACCTTGCGCTTGTTTCGGAGCCTATACTCACCAATCAGCTTCAATTCCTGGTCAAGGCGGGACTTCTCGAAGGGCCTCCGCGGGGTCACATAGGTCTTACGACAAACCCAGCTCCTCGCCACCGGCATGCTGGCTCCGCCGGCCCTGCTGCGCCTCCAAGCCGACTTTGGCAACCAAGAGAAAGGGCCACCCTTCAACTTTTAGCCTATGTGTTTCTTTATGAGTTAAGTGTGTTTCTTGTATACAGCCTATGGTCAGATTTTGCCTGCTTATCCACTCTGCCAGTTTACTTCTTTTAATTGGAGAATTGAGACCATTTACATTGATGGTTATAATTGAAATGTATTGACTGATGATTGGCATGGGTTTTACTTACTACTGTTTACCTCTTTTTCTACTATGTTTAATTGGTTGCCCTATTTGGTGGGTTCTTTCTGTTCTCATTTGCTGAGTTTGGGTCATTATGGTCTCTCTCTAAAATTTTTTTAGTATATCTTGTAGGTTTGGCTTTGATGTCACGAAATTCTTTAGTTGTTCCTTATCATGGAAATATTTCATTTCTCCATCATATTTGAAGGAGAGTTTTGCTGGATATAGAAGTCTGGGCTGGAATTTGTTTTCGTGGAGGACTTGAAGCACTCTGCTCCATACTCTTCTTGAGTTCATGGTTTGTGTAGAGAAATCTGCCATTATTCTGTTGGGTTCTCCTTTGAATGTGATGTTTCTTTTCTCTTGCAGCTTTTAGCATATTATTCTTTTGCTGGATTTCTGGGATCTTGACTATTATATGTCTAGGTGTGTTTTTAGTTGGGTTGATGTTATTTTGAGTTCTATATGCTTCAGTTACTGAATGGCCGATTGTTTTCTCAAATTTGGGAAGTTTTCTGCTATTACTTCTGCCCATATTCTTTTTATAGCATTTGTGTCAACTCCTTCTTTCTCATTGGTTCCTATTAATCTCACATTGTTCATTTTTGCATCATCTTGCAGATATTGAATTATTTTTTCCTGCATCTTGGTTGTTTTTAAGAGATCCTTTCTTACCTTTTCACTAGCTATGTGTCTTCAAGATCTGAGATTCTATCTTCACTTTGGTTCATATGGTTTTGCCAGCTTGTGATTGAAATTTTATTTTCTTGTATATCTCTTTCAAACCATTTCATGTGATCTATTTCTTTCCTATATTGTTCATGGAGGGAGTCCATCATTTTTCTATTCTCTAATTTTTTTTTTATCAATATCTTCTTTAATAGTACTAAAGTCTCTCATTATGTTATCCTGTCTCTCTCTAGTTCGGAGATTCTTTCTGCTCTGTTCTCCTCTCTACCTTTCTGTAGTTGTTCCCCTACTTTAGATGCTATTAATTTAGACATGTCTTTTTTAACTTCAGCGGCTATTTCTGCCCTGGTTTCCTCTATATGTTTCTGCAGTTGCTTTTCCACTTCAGAATCTATTAGCTCATGCATTTCTTTTTTTACTTGACATGTTATCTCTGATCTGAGTTGCTCTATACATTTCTGCACTTGTCTGTCCACCTCAGAAGCTATCAATTCAGAGATTTTGTCTACATGATTCTTGTATGGTAGTGTCTCCTATATCTGTAAGAGATGGGTTCAGGACCTGAGATTGCATTTTGCTCCTTGTCTGTATCATTCTGTATAGCAGTGACCTTTGGTAAAAGGTGCAGGACCACGTGCCCATGGGTTAGTAGTTTAGTCTGGGCTGCTGGGTCAGCCGAGCTGCTTTTAGCCCTGGGGAGGGAGGTTTCACTCACCTGGGGACCTCGCTGGTGGATAGGTTAAGCTTGCATCGGGCCAGAGGTCTGACTCAGGTGGTGGACCTGATGCTGGATAGGCTATGCTTGTATCTGGCTGAAGGTCTGAGTCACATGCTGGGCTTAGGTGTTGGATCGGCTGGTCTCACAGTGGGCTGGAGGAGATCTGACATGGCAGGGCATGTGGGCTAGAGATGTCTGTCAGGCAGGCCGAAAGTTCTCAGACGAGCAGGCCAGAGTGCTCAGGGCACAGGCTCACCTTTCCCCTTTGTACTTTGTTAAACTTAGTTGCTTTTTGCTTACTACTGAGAGCAACGCCCAGTTTTTTTTGATCATCACACAGAAGAACCTGGAAACCTTCCCAGGAACCCTGTCCTGCACAGAAGCGATAGCAGTGACTAGGAAATAGTTACAAAGACTAGAACTAAGATATGATTAAAAGGAGTACATTGTACGCAAGTTTCAAAAGCATTCTCTTCCTGTTGGGCATGGTTTGCATGCCTGTAACCTGTAACCCCCCATTCCAGGAGCTGGAGGAGGGGGTTGTCACTGTGAGTTTGAGGTCAATCTGGGCTATACAGCCAGAACCTATCTCAATCCCTCCCCCACACCTCCACCAAAAAACAGCATTATCTTCTTAATAGCAATACAAGTTTAAAATTAGACTGGGAGCCCAAATCTTGTATTTTCAGGTCTAATCACACCCCAACCTCACCCCACACTTTAATCTAGTTTGGAAGTAAGTAACTGGCCTCTTTTTTTTTTTTTTTTTTTTTTTTTGTATTTTAGGGAAGGGTCTACAGGGTGTTCAGGATCTCACTGCTAGCTCGGACTCATTGTGATCCATCTGTTTACAGCCTCCCAAGAGCTGGGATAACAGGTGCTGTGCACCACCACACCCAGTCTCAATTGACATCTCAGCATGCCCTAGGGGCAGGGCTGGCACAGCAGGCTCAAGGATTGAAACCTCCCCCCCATGCCTGCACCTGCTTGCAGGCACTTTAATCCACTGAGCTTTGGCAGCCCTTTGGCCTCTTTATTATAACAAGAACCACTACTTTATATAAAGCATTCTATATTTTCCAAGACCACTTAGGGGCACTAGAAATATATTGCTGATCCTACAGTATTTTCTTTATTTTTTAATTACTTTTAATAAGAAATAACAATATGATAGTTTCAAAACACGTGAGTACATTCACAATGATTGACACATTGCACATTGTCCTCATAATAGTTATACAGAGTATAGGATTTTCTAATCGATATTAGTAAGGAAAAAATATTTCTTCTCTTTGAACTGGGAGGAAGTAGTTGTATACATCATCCAATGTTCCATAATTGCTTTGGGTTACCAGTGAAACTGGCAATGTTGGAGGCTGTTGATTTAAGCCTCTTACAGCTCATCATACTAATCTAGCTCTCTGTTTTACACCTTGTAATTAAGCTTTTCCACTGGGTGATCAAGGGCAAGTCAAAGCAAGACCTGTATAACAAAACATTCATTTTTTGTATCTTCCAAGGTCAAATCCCCTCAGGATTAACTTTGGAACCATGTACAGTGCTTGGTAGGACTGTTGTCAGTGTCAGCCTTTGGGATGAGTCACAGCCATTGCTTGACCAGTTTGCTTTCTGTGAAAGCCTGAGAGAATGTTTTTTCTCTAGGTGACTCTCCTTAGACACACTATACCTCATTTATTCCTTTCTTTTGGGGTTCCATAATTTCCTTGATCAGAAAATTTGGGACACCACTGAGTTATAGGATGTTATAAGTTCTCTTATGTCCTGAGTCCTTACCGACCTTGAAGGGCTAGGGCCAAAACATTGGCTATCCTCATAGCCCTTCTTTTTCTTCAATTTTTGTTCTGTTAACTTACATTGTCAACCCTCCAGCAGAGAAGCTTTGTGATACTATTACTCTATGACATAGGTACTTGAGCTTAACATCACTGTCTTTCTGAATATCAAACATCTTTGACTTAGCTTGAAATTGATATTTTCTGTCAATCATTGATATTCTAATAACTCTCTACATATTTTTAAGCATTTAGGAATCCAAGGATGTACAAAATTGTAGCCTGTCAAATCTATGGCATTTTGCCCAGTCTCTTACTCTCAATTAATACCTTTTTTGTTGTTGTTGTTAGCCAACCATTTACTTGAGAGAGAGTATAGCAGTAAATAAGTTTACATTAGAAGCAGTACACATCTAAAAGACCAAAATGACAGGCATTCTAAGCATAGTTTTAGTGTTGCATGTTGCTACGATCAATGTGAAGAACCTTTTGAAGGTTCTTAGGACCAATATCTGATTCATCCTGTGTACATAAGTGCACAGTTTTGCTCCTGCTATGTTTCCTCTCTTCTCTGCTTCCAGTCACTTCATTGTTTAATCCATAACACATTCAACTGTGTTATACCCTTCAATTTTTTATTTCTTCTTTGGAGTTCTTGCACTAGGGAGACTATATGATATTTACACATGTAGGTCTGGTTTATTTCACTTATGAATATATGTTCAATATACATCCATTTATATATAAAGTCTTCCAGCTTATCATTCTTTTTTTTTTTTTTTTTTTTTTTTTTTTTTTTTTTTTTTTTTTTTTTTTTTTTTTTTTTGGCTTTTTGAGACAGGGTCTCACTGTGCAGTTCAGGCTGGCTTTGAGCTCACTTTTGTAGCCCAGGCTGGTCTCGAACTCGCAACGATCCTCCTGCCTCAGCCTCCCAAGTGCTGGGATTACAGGAGTGAGCCACCACGCCCGGCTCAAGCTTATCATTCTTTATAGCTGAGTAATATGCCATTTTATAAAAATACCACATCTTTTTCAACCATTCTTCAAATGATGGGCATTTTGGTTGTTTCCAAGATTTGGCTATTACAAATTGGGCTGCTATAAACATAGGTGCACAGATATTGCTATGATATGATATTTTCAGTTCTTCTGGGAAAATTCTCAGTAAGGGGATAGTTGAATTGAATGAGATTTCCAGTTCTGGTTTTTTGAGGATCCTCCACATCACTTTCTATAATGGTTGCACCAATCTGCATTCCCACCAGCAGTGGAGAAGGGTTCCTTTTTCCCCACAGCCTCTCCAACATTTGTTGCTGGTTGATTTCTTTATGATAACCATTCTTTCTGGGGTGAGATGGTATCTCAGTATTGTTTTAATTTGCATTTCATGAATGACTAGCGATGTAAAGCATTTCTTCATGCATTTATAGGATTGCTGAATTTCTTTCTCTGAGAAGTGTGTATTCATGTCAGATGCCCATTTCTGGATTGGGTCTTTGAATTTTGGGACCCTAATGGTTTTTAGTTCTTTATAAATTCTAGATAGAAGACCTTTTTCTGAATACTTATTATTTTAAAACTTTTCGAAATTTGTGGATTGTCTTTTCACTCTGTTGGTAATTTTTTTTTTTTTTGACATACAAAAACTTCTTAGCTGGAGGAGGTCCCATTTGTTGATGCTTTCAAGTGTTAAACATGCAATTTGATTTCTGTCCATGAACTTTTACCTACTCCGATGTCTTCAAGATTTCTTCCCACTTTCTCTTCCAGGAGATTTAATGTTTCACTTTTAATATTTAGATCTTTAGTCCATTTCCACTTTAGTTTAGTGCATGGTGATAGACTAGGGTCAAGCTTTACTTTTCGGCATGTAGAGAGCCAGTTTTTCCAGCACCATTTGTTAAAGAGGCTATCTTTCTTCCAGAAAGTGTTTTTGGCCTCTTTGTCAAAGATAAGGTGGTTGAGTGTGTTTGTATTTGCATCTGCATCTTCTAATCTATTCCATTGATCCTCAGGTCTATTTTTTTTTGCCAATACTATGCTGATTTTATTATGGTAGCTTTGTAATATAACTTTAGGTCAGGAATTGTAATGCCTTCCAATTATCTTTGCAATTCTGAGTCTTTTTTGGTCCCAAATAAATTTTAGGAATGATTTCTCCAGGTCTGTGAGGTATGTTGATGGTACTTTGATAGGAATTGCATTAAATCTGTATAATAATTTAAGGAGTATGGCCATCTTCACAATGTTGCTTCTTCCTATCTAGGGCAGGGAATATCTTCTCATTTTCTGAAATCTTCTAGGATCTCTTTTTTCAGAGTAATGTAGTTTTCATTGAAAAGCTCTTTTACTTCCTTAATTAGGTTAATCCCTAAGTATTTTATTTTCTTCGGTGATATCATAAAAGGTACTGTTTCTTTAATTTCTCTCTCAATGTGTTTGTTATCTGTGTAGAGGAATGCTACTCACTTTTGTGTGTTGAGTTTTCAACCTGCTGTGCTATTGAATTTGTTACAGTATATTGAAAGAATTTTCTTCTTATGGTTCTTAAACTTTGATCCTTTAGCTCTGCCACTTTATTTGATGAGAACTCATCCCAGTGACCTAGAGTAGAATAATGTCAGCCCATGGGAAACTTCCATGATAAAAATTGCAGCTTCTATTCATGCTGCATTGGTCGGGTGTCCAAGGGTGGGGAGCTGTGAGCTTCCCCCACCTTCTTGTCCTTGTGTCATAGGTCAGAAACTGTATCACTCGTCTGCCTCTGAGCCACTGAGAAGAAAGTGAAGTGTGACCTGAGTTTGCCACTACTGTTTCTGGGTGAAATGTCATTTCTTAGCCCTGGAGTAAATGCGGTCATACTCCTTCGAAGCATCCTCCAGTCTTTAATTTCTTTTTTTTTTTTTAGTGAAGAGATAGCTGGACGAGACCGGGATGGTAGAGATATTCCATAGCAGAGCTGCGATGGCAGGGGAGCAGAATTCCAAGCAGGAGATGTGCCCAGACAGACAGCAGGACAGAAGTAAGCACCCCTGTGTGAAATGAGGTTAATTGCTGCTAAAATTATCCTGATTTTTTTCATTCTTTGTTGTGAGAAGAAAAAAAAAACCTAGGAAATTCTGCAATTAATTGCTTAATGAACAAAAAGTTATAATTGGGAAGTCTCATTTTTCCTCAGCAAGCTCCAGAAAAGGAGAAATTCCTTCTCTGGCAGGCTTAGATCCACCTTGAGGGGCAGTCAAGTATTTCTGAGGCAGGGGTACTATGGTAGATCTCTCCTTGGTGGATACCATTCTTGACACCAGCCTGTGCCAAGAATCTGCTGCGCTGTGGCTGTGCATGCAGCACATGTCTGAAATCGCAGCACTTGGGAGGCTGATGTAGGAGCGTCACAGTGCATTCCAGGCCAGCCTGGGCTACACAGTCCATGCCCAGTCTGAACTATAGAGCAAGCCCAAGTTTCCAAAAGTCTAAAAAAGTAAAAAGTAAATAAAAAAGAAGGAAGGGAGGGAGGGAGAGAGAGGGAGGGAGGGAGGGAGGGAGGGAGAGAGAGAGAGAGAGAGAGAGAGAGAGAGAAAGAAAGAAAGAAAGAAAGAAAGAAAGAAAGAATCTGTTGTGCTCTTTTGAAGGCCAGGAGGATCCCTTGTGGGGCAGCCTTGTGGTTTCTCATTTTCATCTGTTGATATTCTAACCCCAGGCTTCAGAGTGGGACTGTCTTTGGAGATAATGTTGTTGAAGAGGTAATTAGGGTTGCTCAAGATTATTACAGTGGGCTGGAATTCAACATGGCTGGTCTCCTCAGAAGAGAGGTTAGGATACAGGACACACAGTGGCAAGGGCACAGGAGGATATAAGGAGAGGGCGGCCACAGACAAAATCCACCCAGGCAACACCTGACCCTCAGACTTCCAGCCCCCAGAACTGGGAGAAAACAAAGCTTTGTTGCTTAATGACCCAGTCTGAGGTACTTGTAAGGCAGTCCCAGCACACTAGCCCTGGTCCCAGCCGCTCACCGCAACTGTGAGCAATTCTCTTCTGTCTCATGCAAGAAGCTCAGGCCAACGGGCCTCTGTTAGGATCCTTCTCTGCCCTAAATCCATCTCATCCCACAAACTACAGGTCAGCAGATTTGTCCTGTACAGACCTAGTTAGTGAATATTTTAGGCTTTGAATGTCAAAAGGCAAAAGACAGGGTCATGTAGGTGCTTATGTAACCACTGGAAATGAATAACTAACTATACATTTATACCATATTTATTGTTGTACTACTCATGATAACTAAAAGCAAAACAGGTTCCAAGTGTCCACTAACACGTTGGTAAATGAGGCTTAAATGCCTGCCTGGCAAGTACGAGTTCCTGAGTTCAATCTCCAGTATTTAAAAAAAAAAAAAATACATGTTGGTAAAGAGAAGCCAGGCATACTGTCACATGCCTGTAATGTGAAAACTTGGGAAGCTGAGGCATGAGGATTGCTGTGAATTGGAGGCCAACTTGGTTGCCAAGTGAGTTCAAGGCCAGCTGGAACTGCATAGAGAAATCCTGTTGCAAAAGACAAAATAAACAAACAAACAAAAACAGTGAGTGGATAAACACAATGTGCATGCATTGTGATGGAATATTATTCATCCTGACAAAAGGAAATTCTGACCCAAACTACATGAATGAACCTTGAAAATATGCTAAAGTAAAAAATCCAGACATAGGCCCAAAATGCTTGGTCTTTGATTTAAATGAGGTCTCACTAAAAATAAAACGCTGGAGTAACACATGGTATCACACATATGTAGTCCCAGCACCCTCAGAGGCTGAGGCAGGAGGATCACAAGTTTGTACTCAGCCTGGGCAACTTAGAAGACCTTGTCTCCAAAACAAAAGTGCAAATAAGAAAGAAGGGATAAAGTCAGGGAAGCAGTTCCATACAAAGGCTGTGGGTTTAATCCCTGGTACAATGGAGGTGGGGTGACGCACACAAACAGTATAATTCCTGAATGAGTCGAAGGCCAGCCTGAACTACACAGTAAGGTCCTGTCTCAAAAATAAGTAAATAAATAAAAAAATTATGTGAAAAGACAGATCTGGAAGCACTTTACAAATGGGTGCTTGGGGCCAGGGAGATAGCTCAATGGAATTAGTGCTTGCCTAGCAAGTGTAAGGTCCTGAGTTCAATCCCTGGTACCAACAAAAATAGATAGATAGATAGATAGATAGATAGATAGATAGATAGATAGATAGATAGATAAAAGCGGGTGCCCTTGTCTTTCTGGTTGCGTCACCAAGCAACCTGCCTGCTGGACTAAGGCTGCAGAAGTGGGTGAAGGGAGCTGCGCACCCTGGCGCGGACATGGGGCTGTGACAACTGCTAACAACCAAGGGCATAAGTAAATCATCTTAGCTTTTCTTTGGCTCTTTCTCTTAATGTGTAACACTTAAAACCATTGCTGGACAGAATCTATTTTTAAATGGTTTTGAATAGGGCTGGCCAAATAGCTCAACAGATTAAAATGCCTGCAAACAGGCATAAGGGGTGGGGACTCAATCCTGGGGCCTGCTGTGTGGGCCCCACCCCCGGGGCATACTGAGCTGCCACTGAGACTGGGCGTGGTGGCGCACACCTGTAATCCCAGATCTTAGGAGTCTGTTCCCTAAAATTAAAAAAAAAAAAAAAAATTGCATAAAATAAAAATGAGTAGATTAAAGAAAAAAAAGCCAGGCAAAAAAGGAGACATATACTGTGTGACTGCCTTTGTACAGTATTTCCAGAATGGGTACATTTTAGTGACCATATAGGGTGAACAGGAAGTTATTGTTTAACGGGTACAAATTTCGGCATATGTGACAGCTAAACTTGATCGCATCAGCTTGATTGGCTTTGGAACCACACGGGGGCTTGGCGGTGCAGCCTGTGATGTGTGCCTGGATGCATCGAGGAGGTGGGCCCTGGGGTGCCCTGTCTGGTCCCTGCCCCCTCCTCTCTGGCGCTGTTCCCCTGTGCTGCCTCCGTGCTGTCTTCAGCCATGCATCTTTGCTCTGTCAGAATGTCTCTGCCTAGGAGCCAGCTAAGCTCAGACTGAACCCCCTTAAAGCATAAGCCCAATTAGACCTCTCCTCCTCTCATTGGAAGTGTCAGCGATTGTGTCCGACGCCAGAATCCTAGTACAGTATGGGGTGATGCAAAAATTCTGGAAATAATGCTGATTGTTGCACAACATTGTGAAGTCCTTAATGACACTGAACTGTACACTTAAAAATGATTTACTTATAATCCCAGCACTCTGGGAGGCTGAGGCAGAAGAATTGTAAGATTGAACCTAGCCTGGGCAACTTAGCAAGACCCTGTCTCAAAATTAATTAATTAATTAAATGTAGTACAGGGTCTACAGGGTCTCACTACATAGATCAGACTCATACCAATCCTCCTGTTTTCAGCCTCCCAAAGTGATGAGATTGCAGGTGCGCACCATAGGCCCAGTCTCATTCACTATCTTAGCGTGCCCCGGGGGTCAGGCCAGCACAGCACACAGGGGATGGAACCCCGGTCCCTGCATCTGCCTAAGCAGTCTATTTAATTCACTGAGCTATCAATCCGGCCCTTTGACCCCATGTTATTAATTTCACTGGCCATCCACTGTTCTTCTATAGGACTTGAGCCCTAGGCATGCTCTTCAGGTTTGTCCTTTTGCCAATGAAGTTCTGATGAAGGGTATTTATTATTCTGTAACCAAGTTTTTAAAAAATTTAAGGTAAAGATATCAAGATCTAATCATGCATACAATGGAGCTAATCATATTTTCCCCTTTTTGTTTTGTTATTGCACCTCTAGCCACAGTTTTGCACCAACCTTTCTAGGATCTACTGTATCTCACGGCTGGCAATATTTTTAAATAACTTAACTATTGATAATGCTTTCCTGCTCTGAAGAGCTGTCCTTAAGTTCAAGGAATGGAGCAAGAGCACAGATTTCAACTGAACTGCTTCAAGTGAAAACTGCCATGAGAAATCTTCTCCAGAGAGTTAAACTAATGGGCCTCAGAAGCAGGTCACACTGTAGTTTATCAGTTACGAGCACTTACATATTATATTATAATTTATTCTTAATAGGCCATGACAGTGGTCAGTTACTGATATAGTTGGAAATTGGTGGAAGGAGTTAGTGATTGGAGCTTATATATGACATTATTTTAAATATTTTTTGGTTCTACTTTTCTGCTGGATGTTTAAGACCAAATTAAAGTGTTAATTAAAATCAACTTGTATTAATTAAAATTAACCTCCTGCTATCTATCCAGGTTAGTTAATAGATACCAGTTAAAATTTATAAAGAAAACTTGAGATTAAAAGCCATACATAGCCAGGCATGGTGGCGCATGCCTGTAATCCCAGCACTTGGAAGGCTGAGGCAGGAGGATCAGTGTGAGTTTGAGACCAACCTGGGCCACAAAAGTGAGTTCAAGGCCAACCTGAACTGCATAGTGAGACCCTGTCTCAAAAAGCCAAAAAAAAAAAAAGCCATACATACGTATGGTGGGGTGGTGTACACCTATAATCCCAGCACTTGGGAGGCTGACGTAGGAGTTTGAGTTCAGCCTGTGCTACAAAAGTGAGCTCAAGGCCAGCCTGAATTGCTTAGCAAGACCCTGTCTCAAAAAGACAATAAATAAATAAATAAATAAAGCCAAACACAATATTTTAGTATGACAACCATGATGGCATTAATTTTTATAACACACTTATATCTCTCTTTTGGTATAGAACAGTCTTCTAGCACATAAGATGCTCTCACCTAAAGTGCTGTCCTTTGATGGGATGTCACTGAAGAAATTTTTGGCATTATTTGCATTGTTTAATGTTTAAGCATCTCTAAGTGCAGTGGCACATACATAGCATTTTATTGGTGACCTCACATTAGCTTAACCTGAACCCCATATCACAAGTAGCTGGAGCACAAGAGAAAGGCAGATGTCTGAATTGGAAAGAAAATGTCTATTACTGTAAACAATCCTACTTTTACATTTTGGAGGACCTGTATATCTGAGGGCAAGAATACATTTACTACACCATGAGATACCAATAACGAATAAGCAGCCATGTGAAAATCTTTGTTTTTTAATTTAGTTTAATTTTGTTTTGTTTTTGTATTTTAGGGAAGGGTCTACAAGGTGTTCAGGGTCTCACTACTAGATCAGATTTGTAGTGATCGCCTGTTTGCAGCCTCCCAAGAGCTGGGATTACAGGCATGTGCCACCATGCCCAGTCTCAATTGCCATATCAGCACGACCCAGGGGTGGGGCCAGCATGGCACACCCGGGTCAAATCCCTGACCCTTGCACCTGCTTGCAGGCACTTTAATCCACTGAGCTATTTGGCCAGCCCTTAATTTAGTTTTGTTCCAAGAGCATCCTTATGGGAAAACCTCACTGTTTCATTTCTAGAAAACCTAAGCTTTTGAAGTTGACCAATCTAAATATATCACAATAATGTTTTGATTAGCTAACATTTATTGAGGTGTCTTCCATAAGGTTATGGAGACTAACGGAGCTGCCTGTTTATGAATAAGGACTGGAGAAACGTTTCCAGGCAGCTGCTTTCATATTCATCAGCTGGAATTCTATCCAATAGTTCCCTCACACTTAAAGGATCGCCATTTGCCTGTAATCCCAGCACTTGGGAGGCTGAGGCAGGAGGATTAGTGTGAGTTCGAGACCAGCCTGGGCCACAAAAGTGAGCTCAAGGCCAGCCAGAACTATACAGCGAGACCCTGTCTCAAAAAGACAAAAAAAAAAAAAAAAAAAAGATCGCCATTTAATCACCTTATCAAATTTTTGATCTATGAGAATGAGGCCCCAACATTTACCACATTATTTTGACCAATGAAAGATTCTTGAGTCATTATACCCAGACAACAGTATGCAGAACATTTAGAAAACCAATCGTAACCTCATTTTGACTCTCTGGCATGTTAGGTGGAAGCATGTTTTAATTCTGATGGCATCTATCTATAAGCCTACTTAATTTTCAGACAAATATTTTAAAAATACAAAAAGAGGAACAATGGTTGAGCTCAAATAACACAGATGTTCACAGATTAGACAGACCAACAAAGACAAATAAGACAATTTATTTATAAAATCAGAGTGCACCCAAATATATTTTGCCAATTTTAATTATATAGTCAAAATTTTAAGTTTGTACCTATAAGTTGACACTATTTAACTTTTTTATAGGCCAATTAATAGAGATTACTTATAAGAAGAATCAAAAGGAATGAAACCTTTTACCCTTGTGAAGGCAGTTTGTCTGATTGGAATATCTAGGTATACAGGCTGCTTCTTGTTGCATCTATTGTATACAGCATATTGTTGGGCTCTGTTTCCTTATCCACTCTGCAAGTCTACTTCTTTTAATTGGAGAATTGAGTCCATTTACATTGATGATTATAATTGAAATGTATTAACTTATGGTTGACATGACTGTTATTCACTACTGTTTACCACTTTTTCCTCCTATATTTAGTTGGTTACTCTATTTGGTGGGATCTTTCTGTTCTCATTTGTTGAATTCGGGTCATTTTGGTCCCTCTCTAAAATATTTATTAGAATATTGTGTAGCACTGGCTTTGATGTCATGAAATTCTTTAGTTGTTCCTTATCATGGAAATATTTCACTTCTCCCTCATACTTGAAGGAGAGTTTTGCCGGGTACAATAGTCTGGGCTGAAATTTGTTTTCATGGAGGACTTGAAGCACTCTGCTCCATGCTCTTCTTGACTTCATGGTTTGTGAAGAGAAATCCGCTGTTATTCTGATGGGTTTTCCTTTAAATGTGATCTGTTTCTTTTCTCTAGCAGCT
>PVJA010019701.1:0-21123 GCA_004027025.1 Myocastor coypus
GGAACAGATTATTCTGTAACTTGCCTGGGTTGCTACTAAGTCACCATGAATTAAGGTTTTGACAACAGCCTTGGTTTTGAGGGAGGAAAAAGATCGCAGCCAGTAACATCTTGAGCACTTGGCCATGGCTGCGTTTCACTGCTGCTTAAGTCATCCCAGAGGCAAAAGGAAAACTGACAGCAGCTCCAGGAGCAGGGGGACGGCAACCCAGCTGCCCACAGAAAGGCCCACCGCCTGATGCTCCCTAAAATAGCTGTGCTGATGGGAATTCATTTTGATCTGATAAACTAGAAGAGTTGTGTTGGCCAGGAAAATCTGACACACTTTTTCCCTTTACTCATTCTTTTCTTTCTTCTTTTTTTTTTTTTAAGGGAGAATGTTTACTTTTCCATTGAAATTTATGTACTTTAGAATTTATCACAGAGCTTAAGAAATGGGGATGTAGGGTAAAGAAGATGACACCTGTGTTCCATCTGGAAGGAGAGCAAATGGTTCACAGCCATGCACATGGGAGCTTGAGGGTCTGGTGCACCAGGGCCTGGAATGTGGAATTAGGTGCACACTCTGAGGAGGGTTCTTTGGTGGGGGGGAACTGGTTTGGGTACAGGGAATTTCTGCACTGCCTTGATTTTCCTGGTCCACACACCTATTGTTATAACCCCAGGCTTCACAGGGTTTGGCTCAGGAAGATACAGCAGTTCCAGCCTCTGAGTTATCGCATGCTGAGAGACGGAACTTGAAGAGAAGGCCCTTTCAACCCAAGCCAGCTCGAGGAGCCAGGAGTCACTCAATACCTGCTTTCAAAACTAAAAACAGCTCTGCAGAAAAGAGGCTCCGTCTTTGGAGTCACCTCCTGCTCCTTTCAGACTTCTGCTGAGTTCAAAAGGGCAGCAGCATCACGCCGGCCTTCCGTGGGGCAGATGCAGCTAACACGGTCAGCTCTGCCTCTTTCACAACCACACAAACCAGGCTTGAGGAAGAGGATCACCCCAGCGAAGCAGGGATGCTTAAAATAATACTTACAGCCAGGTACCTGGACCACGCACATGTCTAATCTCAGCACTCTGGAAGGCTAAGGCAGGGGGACCACAAGTTTGAACTGAGGCTGGCAACTTCCTACTTAGCAAGATACCATCGCAAAATTTGAAAATAATCACATAAGAGATCTGGGGATATTGCTCACTATGAAGTCCCTTGTTTAAATTCCAGGACCAGGAAGACAGACAGACAGACAGACAGACACACACACACACACACACACACACACACACTCCAAAAACTTAGCTCTACATGTGACTGTATTTTGAGGACTGATGTTGCAGCGTTGGGCTCACTGGGCAATGGAATGGGGAGGCTGTAGCAGGAAGAGAGGACAGAGTTTCCCATTAGGCATGCTCAGCTATCTCCAGTGTTGAGTCCTGCTGACTGGCCAAGGTTCTCCCAATCCCCTGAGTGGCCAGGTGGGCACCAGCAGCATGAAAGGGCCAGATAATTCCAGGATATGCCCCACAAAGCCCAGTCATCTTCTTGTTTTAAACCCGTGGCTGCCTGAGTACTAATGGTATCTGACCCCATGCAGTGCAGCCAGGTTCCTCATAATGCCACAGCAATCCCCGCTGTTGGACAAGGGTGGATTGGTCCTGCTGACCCAAGTTCTGAAGAGATTAACTTTTTTTTTTTTTTTTGTACTGGAAATCAAACTCAGAACCTTGTGCCTGCCAGGCAGACGCTTATGCTGCTGAGCTATCTGCCTGGCTCACCCAAGGTGTACAACACTTTTAGGTCATGGTACCTCAATACTGTAGCAACTTCCAGTTCCGCCAGATAACCCAGAGCACAGAGCCAAGTGAGCTACTTCAAGATCCTAGTAGCAAGCTGTAGCTCTAGTGAGAGAGCCACTAAAAGCTCTGAAGTGGTACGAGAAACTGCTTTTGTGATGAGGCTTTTGGATAAAGCCAGGCTGCACAGGACTGCTGGCCTCTAGTGTAAAACAAGAATGGAGTGAAGAAGACCCAGAGACTGCAAAGACCACATTCCTTCTTAATGTATCTTTCAGTGAAATCACTGCAAGATGGGATTGAGAGGGCTGAGAGGAGGCTATCACGTTCATTTTTCCAGACCTACTGAAAATAAAAATTGTCTTCACTATAATAACAGCGTCTTTTTTAGCTGTCCTGGTTAACTAGTTAGGGACAGAAAATCAATCCATCTCTCCTTAAATTCCTTAGGTTGCTGTGAACTCGTTTCCTCATGGCTTCCCCAGTGGATCTGGAACAGCTGGAAACCATCTTTTGCACATTTGAAAGTGGTGAGGAGACCATGCTGCCAGCATGCCTTCCCCGCAGGCTCAGTTCCAGTTCCTTCCTACAACGACATCCCTGGACACAGTCTTCATGGCTCTCTGTTGACCCCTCCTCAAGCAAATGTTTGTCAGCAGCCCATTGTGCAGGCTGCCCCGTGGCCTGGAGCCTGATTGGTGTGTGAGCACTTCGGCCCTCTTGGGGCTCAGATGAATGACAAAGGTGGAGGCACTTAGGCTGTATTTAATCCTCACCCTCTGGGCAGCCAGAACAGAGTACACAGGAATTGTGAACTCTGAGAGAAAGGAAGAGATTTCAAAGTAAGACTGATGGTTCCAGAGGCGAGAGCAACACCTTAATAAGCATAAGGCCTCACACATTTCATTTTAATTATTTTAAATCAAAATAATAGGTGAAATGCCTCAAAAAGTCATGTCCCACTTTTTTTTTTTAAAGTAATATATTGGCACAGGGTCTCACTATACAGCTCAGACATAGTGAGCCTCCTGTGTTCAGCCTCCCCCGCACTGGGATTAAAAGCATGTGACACCATGGTCTGACATGGTTGGCTCAGTGTACCTAGGGGTGGGGCCTTGTGGCATGTGGTGCCGGGGATCAAACCCCAGTCCCTGTACTTGCTTAAGCAGGTAGTCCCCTGAGCTATCTCACTGGCCCTCCACTGGTGATATATATATCACCCAATCTAATTATATTGATTTTTTAATGTAACATTTAACATTTACATTATTATATTTATATATTATATATAATTACACCTTAATAAACATATATAATATATTTATATCTTAACAAACATAAAACCTCACACATTTCACTTTAATTATTATACTATACATAAGTAACATATATATTAAGGTGCTATATATATATGCTGGCTCAGCCTGCCCTGGCCCTGGGGTTGGGGCTGGTGCAGCATGTGGTGCTGGGGATTGACCTGCAGTCCCTTTAGAATGCTGAGCCATCTCGATAGCCCCTGGTGGTTTTGACCAGAAAAAAAGAGTTTTCTTCACCATCCCTAAGGACCAAAGTCAGGCTGTTTTGGTGGAACTCATTACCACACTTAAAAATTACATTTTCTGTTATTTCTTGATTTTCTTTTGTCTTTTCCTGCAGTGCTGGGAATGAGCCCAGGGCCTTATGCAGGCATGCAAACTGCTGTACCCCGAGCTCCTCTCCCTACTTTCTCTTGAATTTTCAGCTTTACTAATTTTTCATTATGGAAGACTCAGGTTTTATTTTTTTCTTTCAGCCTAAGTAACCCACTTCCATATATTCATTTTTGTATCTCTCCCTTTTACCCAATCTAATTATATTGACTTTTTAATGTGACATTTAACATTTACATCATTAGTACGTAAATAGCATAGAGCGAACACCAGGGACAACCAGATCAAATGGCACTTTCTAATTGTATTTCACTTCCTGTGCCCTTTCGATTTCTCTCAGAGTTAGGTGAATTCATTTTTGTGTGTGTATGTGTGTGGTACTGGGGATTGAACTCAGGACCTTGCACTTGCCAGGCAAGTGCTTATTCTATTGAGCTATCTCCCTGGCCCTCTCTTAGAGTTCCGGACTGTGTCAATTTTTTTTTTCTTCCCATTTCCTTTCCATGGGCGTTAACAAAATGCTTTACAAAAATGTAAATCCAAGCATGTCTCCTCTTCTCTGACTATTTCTTCTTCTGGGAGACAGCCTTCCTGGACTCTATGCCTTCCTGCTTCCTCTTGGACGGGACATTTTGGCTTCCGCTGCGCAGCTGACCTTCCTGGGAATGCCTTTTTCTTCTCTGTGCTGTCGCCCATTTTCTGACGCTCATGTTTTCTCTCTGTCCTTCTCATGCGTTTCTGTGGGAAATGTTCTCCCTAGAGAGGTTGGGGGAGGAAATCTTCTGGGAACGTGTATGCCAGCGCGGCTTCATCTCCTTTCCTGCTGACTGGCGGCAGGAACAGGTGCAGGATTCTAGGTTGGGAGCCATCTCACCCCGCCTGACAGCCCAGCTCCACAGCTTTCCTGGCCCCGCGTCGCTGTGGAGCGCCGCATCCCAGTCTGGGTCTTGATCCTCTGTCTATGAACTTTGCTCTTTTGTTCTCTCGAGAAGAGCTTCTGGGACCTCCTCTTTCCTCACGTCCTTAGTCCTGGGAATTTTTCTTTGATGATGTCTTCAAAAACTTTTCGTCTCTATTTCTGGAACCCATAGAGTCAGATGTTGGTCTCCTAAATATTTCTGACATTTTGTCCTGTCCTTTCACTCCTATTCTCCATCTGTGTCTTTTTGTCCTATCTCTCTAAGAACCTTAAACTTTGTATTCTAATAATTCAATAGAAATATTTCACTTGTGAAGATTATTTATGTTTTGGTACAGTGAATTGAACTCACGATGTTACACTTGCAGGACAGGTGCTGCACACTGCTGGGCTATATCCCTAGCCTGCAGCTTTTATTTATTAAAGGAACTTTTATGTTTTCTCATGATTCATTTTTTTGCACGGGAATCTTAATTTATATTTTTTCAGTATAATATATTTTTTTTTCTTGTTTCAGAACTTTTGTTTATTTATTTTTATGGCTGGCTCAGCCTGCCCTGAGGGCAGGGCTGGCGCAGCATGTGGTGCCAGGGATGGAACCGCAGTCCCTACAGCCACCTAAGCTTTCCAAAGCAGGCGCTTTAGACCACTGAGCCATCCTGCTGGGCCCTGTTCTTTCTGATGATAGTACAGGTTAACAATTCAAATGTAAGAGTGACTGGATGAGGGACGTGGTTTGCTGCCTGTGTTGTGCCACTGGGTTAGGAGTTGGGGAATTCACTTTCGGGGGGCGGGGGTGCCGATGACGCCATCTCCAGGTCTTTACTTGAAGTAGACAGTTTCTGCAGAGCAGAATCCTCTAACCTCCTTATAGGGAGCCAGTCTGGTTCCAGGCATCTGGGGAGCTGAGCTGTGGCTGCTGGAGTTGGAGATGCTGGGCCCTCACTCTACAGAATTTAGACTTTTGCTTTGTCTCCCTATTTGGGTACAGAACCTTGGCCCAGTCTCAGCCGTACCAGATACCCCAAGTGCTTGCTGGTTTATATCTCTGGAAGGCAAAGCTCTCCCGACTTATAGCCCGTCTCTGGAACTGTAATTTCCACTTGAATTCCTGAGCCTCTCTGGATGCTTGTGGCTCCCTTCAGCCTGCATCTTATTAGAGCTTCCTCCGTCAGCCAGCACACAGGGCTGGGCCCTGCGGCTTCTTCCTGCGTGGTGGGGCTGGTCCGCAGTCAGCTGTCCTGCCTTTGGCTCTCCTCATTTGGCTGCTGTTTCCTAACCTGCTTTCCTCCCTTCTGCACTTCTCACTGCCTTTGTATGTTTCCTTCTTCATGTCTTTCTTTCCCTTTTCTTTCTTTTTTTTTTTTTATACCAAGGATTGAACTCAGGACCTTGTGCCTGCTGAGCAGGCACTTGAGCCCCCGAGCTACCTCTCCAGCCCTTCCTTTTTTTCATTGCTTTATGAATGGGAGGGGATAGGATTGAAGAGAGGGGAGAGACTAAGAGATAATTGTGTTTGCCTCTCAGAGCTCCAATTCAGAGCCCTCATTGAAAATGCTTGGTTTTTGTTATTCTAAGATAACACAAAATGATTTTGTCAGACCAATGTTACCTGCTGGCGAGGATGACGGCTCTCCTACAGAGGCACAAGCAACACGCAGCCCCCTCCTCCTGCCTCTGGGAGGATCTCGAGGCCAAGAGCAACAGCCCCTCTCTGGGTCCCCCAGCATCCTTAATGATGGGCCTCCTCAACAGCACTACTATTAGAAACCCACAGCAGTGCTCTGTACTGTTAGGAGGAGCTGCTTGGTGGCATGAATCATCCCCGGCTGACTTTCTTACCCCACGGAAACTCATGCTATCTCCTCATTTGGTCAGATAAATTAGTGGAGGATCAGCCCTAGGGGGAAGAAACTTCCTGTTTGAAGTCCAACTCTGTCCCTGTCCCTGGGGTCTGTTCTTCTGGCTGCTGTATCATAGTCCTGTGGAAGTCACACACTAGAAAAAGCAAAGGATTCAGGTGAGTGGTGTGTGTGTGTGTGTGTGTGTGTGTGTGTGTGTGTGCATCCCAGGTCGTTTTCATCAGGTACTGGGTTCTAAACAGAGAAGCAAGCAGTTGATTCGCTATTACTTAACTATGGACATGAGTCATAGCTTATAGTTGCACATGATTTCTTTAGGATTTAAAATTATTTTCCAAGCAAACAGTGTCCCAACTTTACCTAAAGAAAGGCAGGGCTCACAGCCTTATTGAAGTGTACTCGAAAGACATCAGTAATTTTTAAAGTCTGAAGTAAATAAGAGATATTTATGAATAATTAAACTCTTCCTTTTAGATGTTTTTCAGTTCTCAGCAGTCTGATCATTTAGCTGCTGGTTTTTTCTGAAATTTTCCAGCTGAATGCAAAGGAATCTTGAAATGTGACAGGTTGAAGGCATAACATTTCTGTTCATCAACAGCTGGGCATTTAGCCTTACTCATTAAATCATTTTAAAGATCAGACCCAAACTCCTGAGCATCCTTCGAGACGCATGGCATGAAGCTGGCAGACTAAGGGGGGCTGCACCTACCTGTTGAAATACCAGCTCACCACTGCTCCTGAGACCGTCATTTGCTGGCAGGCAAGGATGAATTCGCTGGTCCAGATGAGGCCAATTAAATGGTACCACCACATATACCGAATGCCCAAGAGAGGGGCAAAGTCCACTCGGCCACCTTCAGTCACCTGGGTGCTGCCTACAATTGGAAATACAAGCAAACCTCTCATTACTGTTTTCTTGAACAGGGCAGGTGGTTCTGCAGGCCACATTTCTTCATGCCTGGTCTTCAGCAAAACAAGAAACACAAAGGCCAGTGTAAAATCGGAAGCACTCAATGTAGCTGAACACCTCTATAGCAAAGCCTAAACATTGAGAATGAACTTTAATTCTCTTGAATGTAATTACAGTTACATTAGGAAGCAATTTGCAAGGTACTGTATGTATACTCTAAGACTCATTTCACTTTACAGATATGAAAACCAAGGTTTGAAAGAGTCAGGTGATATCAGTTGGATTTCATGACACATTAGTGGGAGGGCATGCTAGACTCCAAACCCCAGGCTTTTCCTACCACTCCACCACGATGCAAAGCAAATGTGCTACACTGGCAAAACTACAGAGCCATTAGGACAATGAGAAAGAACACTACTCCAGCAAACTTCGAGGGTGTACCTTGTTCTCATGGGAATCTGGTTCCCTTCAAGAGAAATGTTCCTAGTGCTTTTCCAGCGTCTACCCCTCTGAGTTCCAGTCTCAGCTTTGCTCTTCTAGGTACCCTGGGATGCGTCACCTGGCTTCCTTGTGCATCTTTGCTGTGCATCCCTGTTTCTTGGTACAGTTTGAGAATGGAGTGAGATGACATAAACAGTACTTGGTGTAGGGCCTGGGCCTAAAGAGGTATCACTGCCTACGGGATAATGTGTACTGTGATTATTATTAATAACCCATAGGGGCACAGCATTGCTTTAAGTTGAGACCAGCAAGAAAGCACAGCAAAAAGAAAGGAAAGAAGGAAGGAAGAAAGGAAGGGAGAAAGAAAGAAAGAAAGAAAGAAAGAAAGAAAGAAAGAAAGAAAGAAAGAAAGAAAGAAAGAAAGAAAGCACAACAACGTTTTGCCATTCATGTGTCTACAGCTTGCTCTCCTGCCCCTCCTGGGGAAGAACACATTGAATTAGCTCTGCAGCCACTAGTATTTCCATCCTAGCTTTGTAGCCTTGTGGTTTCTAGAGACCTTCCTGATAGGTTACAGCCCAAGTACAGACCGCTGAATTATCAAGACTTTGATCCAACATAGCTGAATCCCCAAAACAACAGCTGACCTTCTCAGTGACCTCTTCCTCCTTCTTCCCCACTCCAGCCCTAGATACAACTTCCTTTTGCCTTTCCTGTGCACATAAGGGAGTCTCCAACCAGCTCCCTGCGTGGCGTTGAACCTGCCCCTCAAACTCCGCCCCTAGCAAAAGTCTGAAAGGTCTCATTCTCCTACTTCCCTGCCCTCGGTCCTCTCCGCATCTTCAGCATTAATGAAGGCTTCCCTCCCCCTTATTTCTTCTCTGCCACTGCTGCCACCACCATCGCTCCCGCCGCTAAAACCTATCACCTCCCACTTTGTAGTCCAAATAAACTACTGTAAGGAGGAGGGTAGGCTCTGTGGTCTCCGAGAAAACCTATAATTTAAACATCACTTAAGAGATGTCCTCATCTTTCCTGTCTTATATACCCATGGACAGTAAATTCATAATTTGTACATCTTTAGACATTCACAGGAGATACTATCCACAAAGGAAAGAGGACAACTAACCTGCAGAAAGCAGAGCTGACTCCCCAGCCCACACACTGCTACACAGTTGTTGCCCTGGAAGAGGGAGACAGCCGAGGTGCAGAGCACAGCACACGGAACCCAGGGCCCATTACAGGGTGGAGGAAGTTGATTTCAATGAAACTGTTTTCATTAAGTGCTTATTTATCTCTTCCCCAGATGGGCCTGTTTCAGAAAAGCAGCCTAATTCCAAGGAGGCCTACTTATGCAGGAATGCAAGTTTCAGAAGGTTAGGTCCATAGACTTGACAGTCACTCCCGGGCTATCTGAAGTGCCTGGGGACAGGGAGGTCCCGGACAGATTTTGGTTTTGCGAAGACCTGTTTCCAAAATCACAAACTGTTTAGAGATGGAGAGTACAAGGGGTGATCAAAATATATACAGTTTAAATTTAAAAAATTTATTACCGTGAAAGACACCTTGCCATGAACCACCCCCCCAACGAACCCTCTCCTTTACTTTGAAGGCACCCTGCTTTCTTGCCACTTTCTGATGGAATGCTGAAAGGCCTCTTTCGTATCTTTGCCAAGTCTTCTTAAAAATGCAGCGCATGCTGGGCTGGTGACACCAGTGGGCAGCCAAGCTTGTGATGTGCTCTCATTACTTTATTCAGTGCATTCTGCCCAAGGTCCGAATAGCCATGATGGGTAAACATTTGCAGTCCATTCAGGACTCTGCAGCAGCCAGCAGCCGTGTGAGCACAGCAGGACACTCACAAAAGAGGACTCCAGCACGGATTCAGAAAGTGTTAGGAGTGGTGGCCTCCATGTGTTTGGAGGGAGAGGAAGTGTTCTAAGGGAGGCTAATAGCTGCGAGGTCTCTTATTGTAGCAAATGAATCCCCAGAACGGGAGGGAACATTTTTTCAGAGAGACAGAGTCAGCATGCAGGCTAGACCCCGAGTGGAGCAGTCTCTCCTCCGGGTGATCTGCATGGCCAACGGCATAAATGCACGCACATCCCAGCTCAGCACACTGGTGGCAATAGTCAGGCAAGCAGCGGAAACGGCAAGATCCACTCGGTGCTCACAACCCAAGACGTGAACCTGAGTTATTTTTGACTGGCTGCAATAATAATAATAATAATAATAATAATAATAATAATAATAATAATGCTAGTAGTAGTATTTGTTAACATTTAAAACTATCTTCTGTTTGTTTCTCTGTGCTGCTTTAGAAGGACTGTCACTCAAGGCAGGATTGCTTGATGCGCCCATGCACATTTTGGACCAGACTTTCCTCTGTTAGGGTTGGGGGCTGTCTCTTGCATGAAGGACATCTGTCTAGCAGCGTGCCTCACCTCTGTGGCACTTATGACAGCCCAAAAGGGCCAGATGCCACTTTGGGCAAAAGCATTTCTTGAGAACAACTGCTATCAGCAAACTTTCTTTTTTATAATTTTATTACTTTTAATAAGAAATAACAATGAGACAGGTTCAAGATATGTTAGTAGGACCACCACAATAATTGATATAATGCACATTGTTGTGGTCATAATAGTTGTTCAGAGTACAAGATGCAGACGTGATAACTTTTCTAAAAACTATTGTTTAGAACACATATATTTCTTCTCATTGAGCTAAGATAAAGTAGTTGTATGTATAGTCCAACAGTCCAGTTATCAGCGGAATTGACAATGTCAGAAGTGATTGACTTGAGCCTTTTATAGCTCAGTATACTTATCTGGCTTTACTTTTTATGCCTAGCAGTTAAATGTTTCTGCTGGATAGCTAAGGCCAAGTTAAAGCAAGACCTGTATAACAAAACATGTAACTTTTGTATCTGACAAGATCAGTCAAATCCCCTCAGGATTTACCTGGAAACCATGCACAGCATTTTGTAGAACTCTTGTCAGTGTCAGCCGTCTGGATGAATCATGGCCATTGTTGACCAGTTTGCTGTCTATGAAAGCCTGAGAGAATGTTTTCTCTCTAGGTGACTCTCCTTAGGCACACTATCTTTGATTCCATTCCTCTGTGGCCCCATCTTCAAAGAATCGGGGCTATGGCTGGAAACGGGGCTACTGCCAGAGCTGAGCCCTGGGTGGGGCAGGCCTGCTTCTGTGTACAGCACTGCCCTCTCCTGGATGATCAGGTCAGTGCAGGCAAAATCCTCAGCAAATCATCATGTCAGATGTTTAAGGGAGTTCAACATCTCTGTGGGATTTACACCTCTGCGCTTTCCCCCCAATGGCTGACGAACCTTGGGCAAGTTGTAGGACTTCCTAAAATCTATTTCATCAGTTACCTGAGAAGTAATACCTTCTTCTCACTCTTACTGGTCTCATCCCTCTGTAGCTCAAATGTCCACACGGGGAGCCACGAAAAGCACATAGAATGAATGGGCGGCTGCTTAGGACAGTAAAGACAGCAAATGCAACGTTAGCTACAAGTGACTCCAGCTCTGAAATTATGCACTCATGGATGCTGGCATCTGCCTGGACGTTCACTGTCAGAGGATGAAGGAGGAAAAGGAAAGAGAAAGCGAGCAAGCAAGCGGAACGGCTGCCTAGAACTCACACTTTCAGTGTTCTACACAATTGATATACACTAACAAAAAGATAAAAGGGGCAGCTGAAGAACTCCCAGATTACCGTATTTGTCTGTGCATCTAACTTTCTGGACAACTGCTTTCTAATTTCTCCTCCAACCTCTCAGAGTTTCTCTTTCATCCTCGTTCTCAGTCAGTGGCCTTATTTTCTGCTTCTCTGAGAAAAATGAAGAAATCAGAAAACTTCAGATAGTGCCAGTCTTCTACATCTTCCTGTTATAGCGTTGTGTCTATAACTGGAACCTGTGTCCTTAATAGGATAAGCCGTGTGGGCCCCTGAGGCCAGCCACCCTGCTGCGACCCTGTGGCCATCCCACCTTTCTCATCTACTTCAAGGCATTTCTTTAGTAGCTTCTCTCTTCATCAAACTATTTCACCCTGGTCACTCTTAATTATTCTTATCTTAAAAATAAAAACTTGTGGTGAGTTCTTCCCTCTCCCGTCTTCCTCTCATTCTTCTTCTTTAGGAATTCAGGACAAATTCCTAAGGACTCTCTGTACTTGCTTTTTTTCCGTTCCTTTCCTCTAATGTCCTCATAATCTATTCCAATCATGACCTCCTTCTTTCTTCTCTGAAATGATTTTGTCCCACTTCTGGGTTGCTAAATTCAGTGGTGAATCATTCGTTTTTATCTTGGTTATTAGCGGCACTCAAGACACTGGACCATCCACATTCCTGTGAAACTCCTCCTAACTCCCAGGGAGCCATGCTATTTTACTCCCTATCCACTGGCTACTTCCTTTCAGTCTCCTTTGCTGTCCTTCCTCATGGCTAGAATTTTTTTTTTGGTACTGCAGTTGTGACCCAAGACTAGTGCCTGCCAGGCAAGTGCTCTACCACTGAGCGACATCCCTAGACCTTTAGGATATCTTAACATTGAAATGCTTTGAATTCTGAATTTCTTCTCTTTTTAATCTGCACTCATTCTACTCTGACTGTCTTGACTACGACTATACATTCCAAAATGTATATAATTCTGGGACCTCTCTTTGAACTTCACAATCATGCCTATGTCTACCTGTTGGACATCTCCATCTGGTTGTCTAAAAGATATCTCAATACAGCCACAGATTACTCTCTGATCTAACCTTGAAGTATTCCACTGAACTTCTTGCCTCATATCCATTTATGGCTATTTTATCTTCTAGTTGCTTAGTCCAAAAACCTCATGATACACTGCCAACTCCTATTTCTTTCACATCTGATACCTCCCTCATCTAATGGCTCAGTAAATCCTCTGAGCTCCACTTCAAAGTAGACACAGAATCCAATGTGTTACACTAAACCGTAATGACCCAGATCCACGACACTGTCACCTCTACCCTGGGTTGCTGTCTTAAAATGGACTGGCACAGTCCTGTTTTTCTTCTGATTAAAACTCGGCCAAGGCTTGTCCCAGATCAGAAGCCAAAGTTCTTATCCACATGGCCCCCAGATCTGACCTCCTGATGCCTTCCTTGGCTCTGCTAAAGCCATGCTATATCTCAACCACTCCATTCTGGCTGCACGGGCTTCCTTGCTGAGTCCCATGTCCCTGGGTCTAGCACATTCTGTATACTTCTTTGAGTCTTTTCAAGCAAACCTAGCCCAGGGGTTCTATGGACCCCAGAGCCTACTTACTTCATCCTGGCTATTTTTGGACTGAGCAACTAGAAGATAAAATAGCCATAAATGGATATGGGGCAAGAAGTTCAGTGGAATATTTTCAGGATAGATCAGAGAGTAATCTGGGGCTGTATTGAGATATATTTTAGATAACTAGATGGAGATGTCCAGCAGGTAGACATAGACATGATTGTAAAGTTCAAAGGGAGGTCCCAGAATTACATACAGTTTAGAGTGTATAGTCGTAGTCAAGACAATGAGATTAGAATGAGTGCAGATCAAGAAGAGAAGGAATTCAGAATTCAAAACATTTCAGTGTCAAAATCTCCTGCTGGCTTCTGCCTCTGCTCTAGAGGGCATGAGGATTAGAGAAAAAGGGAGGACAATTTCAGTGACAGAGCCTGTGAGTTCTCAAGTCCTTCCCGTGTATACATTTCATTTACCTCAATACTAGCATGAACTCACTCATGAACTCAGCAAATGGGATACCCAATCAGGTATGGCCACCAGCCCAGAGATGGACAAAGGGAAGGATACGGTCCCTTCCCTGGTGTTCTTCCTTTTGGGGAGGAAACATACCTTGCTTTCTTGTTCTGTGCAGCACTTATCATCACCAAGGGACACAGAACATGGCTCATTTGCTCCCTCTCCTTCCCCAACACCAACCGGGATGCTAGTGTCTGGGAATCAGGGCTTTGGTTTCGTTTGTTGTTGCACTTCAAGTAGCAGAGCACACAGTAGGGGCACAACACGATTGCAGTGGCAGAGATCAGAAGGTGGCAAGGAATACTTGCCAAAAGAATGAGGAATACTGTTGCTTTTTGTTTTTGAGGTCCTGGGGATTGAACCCAGGGCCTTTCTCTATGCCAGACAAGTACAGTTCAGCTCAGCTACATCTGCGTCTCTAGAATGAGGAATATTTAAAAAAGAAGAAATATGTAAGTAATCCAGAGAAATTTGTAGAAGATTTTCAAAGAAATATAATAGTGGAAACAGGCCTTTAGTAGTTTGTGAGGCCATCTGAGGAAGAAAATCACTGGGGAGAGCGCTGGGAAGGAAAACAACTGGAGAGAGGATCATGTGGGGCCAGCGGGGAGTCGCACACGAGAGAGCTACTGCCAAGGACCCTGCCCCACGGAAGGCAGGGGCTGCAGTGATCTCTCCCGGCCACCTCCCTTCACTCTCTTCAGGAGACAAGACCGGGCTATCACCAGTGCACTTCTGTGAAAGAACTTCATTTCATCGCTCTTCTATAGCACTGATAATTTTTTTTTCCCCTGTATTTAGGACAGGTTCTACAGCGTCTACAGGGTCTCACTAGGTAGATCTGACTCGCAGTGATCCTCCTGTTTTCAGCCTCCCAAGTGCTGGGATTACAGGCATGTGCCACCATGCCAAAGGCTAGGATAATAGGTGTGCACCACCATGCCCAGTGTCAAGTGCCGTCTCAGCGGGCGGGCTGGCACAGCACCCTGGTATTGAACCCCAGCTGCTGAGCTCTGCCTAAGCAGGTGCTTTAGTCTGCTGAGCTATCGGGGCCAGCTTTAGCACTGATAATTTTTTAAATGGTGATTTTCTTTCATATTGTGTTCTCAAACATGTCAGCAGAGAATAAACCACGAGCGCTATCAAGTACACTAGATATGCCTCGGTCAACGCTGAGTCCTAATGCGGACAGCACATCTGAACCCTTGTTCGCAAGGCAAAGCGCTTCCACGTCAGCCTCCTGACGTCATTGGAGGCAGCCTCGAGTCGCTCCTCAATTTCCTGATCCGCCAGAGAGAAGCACATTCGGATGCCCAGCCAGCCCACAGCCAGCCTGGATTCCCCTGGGATGGGGAAGCCCTGCCTGAGCCTGTTTTTCTCCCTCTCAAGCCTGGCCTCTTTACCCCAAGCACACTGTGTACATCCCGTGGCTGCCTCCTCTCAGAGCAGCATGGACGAGGAGGGCGCTCCCTCCACTAGATGGGCGTTCTCTGTATTAGAGACTGGGAGTCCGCCAGACTGCCTGTGATTTCCTGGGCGATGAACGGCACCTGCTGGTGGCCCTGTGGTACTGCATGCAGCGCCCCGCCTCCCCCACCATGTACTAGTAACTGTGCAGTAGCAGGAAAGTCCTACTGGACTAATACGTGTCATTGCTGGAATGGTCTCAATATCCTCCGTTGGCCAGATCCCTAAACAAGCTGGAATTTGTTAGTTAACAGTCCCTGGAGGAATAGTTCACCTGGGCGGACACAGCTCACCTCAGTTCACTCCTTTTTTCACATTAAGCTATTAATTTATTTAATGAATTTATAAAAGCATCTGACCCAAATAAAAAATAATTCATACCTACCAAGTAACACCTCAAACAAAATCATGTGTCCGCCTGAATTGGATGGTCACTGCCCACAGGGGGACACTAAAGGAGTCAGCTTGCAGAGGGTGCCCCAGGGGATTTGGTGGGCGACATTTCATAAAATGTGCAAACAGTTCGGTTTCTCATAACCCAAAGATCAAACAGTGAAGCAGCTGCTTCCCTACCCAGGCCCAGAGCGAGGTGACTTTGGCACCGGGCAAGAAGGTCTCGAGGACAAAAGGGATTCTGTTCACTCAGCCAGCCAGGTGTGGGGAAAGCAGCCAGGTGGCCTGAGGGAGTGGCCCCGTTTGGTGTCCATGATGGGGACAGGGAGGAGGGCCTTCTGTCCTGTGGAGTCGGAGATCAGCTTGCACAGAGATGTACACTCTGCCCTGACCTGCCTGCTCTAAACCTGTGGCAGCCTCTAAAGGCCCACGTGAGAAAGGCTTCTCACAGGCCCTCCTGGGAGATCGTGGATCCTTAGGAGCTGGGGCTTCGTAAGTATCCAAGGGCCCCAGGGTAACCCTTGAAGATGACTGTGGGACTCTAGTCTCTGGCTATTTCTCTTTTCTCATCTTGTCATGAGATGAATGGGTCCCCCCACCGTGGCCTCCCACCATAGGGCCACAATGTGCTGGGTTCTCACCACAGGGCCTAAGAGACCGGGCCAACTGCTCACTGACTGAAACCTCCAAAGCTCTGACCAAAGGTGAAACTTTCCCCTTTGTAAATGGTTTTATCTCAGGAGTTCATAGTACAGAAAAGCTGACCCACTTGAACCTCTCTCTCTTAAACCTTTTGCTCCTCCCATTGGCAGAGAATTCTTAACACTTCACTCTCTGGTACTGTGAGGGACAGAGCGACAAACTTTCGCAGCCCTGAGGAACAGTCACCTGCCTCTGCGCTCTCCTGCTCTCAGTTCTAGTGGCCCAGACTCTCTGAGGCCTGTGGGCGCAGGCCTTACTTGGGCCCAAGCAGGAAGGAGTTAAATGTCCTGCACTGTAGCCCACCCCTAAGCAGGCACTGGGGCTTGTTTTTTCTGTGTTGTCCCCTAACTATTAGGACTGGGTTTGGGCACGTCAGTAAAAACCTTCTGCTTCTTTCTGCATTTCTGGTCTTCTGGCAAAGTCTAACCTACTCTCTGAGAAGCTCTATGACTGTCACAGTGAGCCCAGGCTTTGTTCTGCTTCTCTTCTCGTGGTGGCCAGGTACCTCATCTGTGATCATGTTTTTCAGCCCATCCTTCTTGACTCAGAGCCCTGAGTGGGCCTGGGTCCTCACTTTTCCTTGGGTCTTGGGCGTTGGCCAGTGCCTTGCCCCACAATGTCCATTAGGTATTTGTGACCCAAAGACTGTGTGGATATGTGCTGCCTCAGGACACTCTGGGTGTGGCCACAGACAGAGCTCCCTTTACCCAGCCCCACAGGCGCTGGGGCTGTGCCCTTGAGAGGATCCGGGGAAGCTCCCTCACTGACCTTGGGCTGTACTGCCCGAAGACCCTGTGCCTCTGGCAACCGTCTAGAGGCAAGAACTCAGGCACTCAAGGGCCACTGCCTGTTGTGCAGTCCCCCCCACCCCATGCATCTCCCCTTGGCTGTTAACTTCTGGTCCTGCAGTCACAGGCCCCAGACACCACTCTGAGGGTGTCTACCAGAGGCTTCATCCTGGACAGACAGGAAGCAGTGCAATTTTCATTTTCTGGCCTTGCCTACCAAACACAAAGGAAGCCCACCTTCACACTGGACTCAGGGCTGCCCTTCTGTGACAGCCTCTCAGCTCTCAGGACTGCGCGCTCCTCATGCTGTCCTGTGACCAGGCCCTCCCCTGGGGTCTGACCCCCCACGTAAATCTTTTTTTTGTTGTTGTTATTTTCCCTTTTCATGTATTTGCCAGTCTTCTGGCAATTTCCAGACTACTCACTCCCAAAGTGGGCCAGTGCCTTGTCTGAGAAGTGAGTGGGTGAGAAGAGGGGCTAGCTCTACGCTAGAGCTCTGCAGGTAAAGCGCCCCAGCGCCAGGTGTGCTGGTGCACAGCTATAATCCCAGTGCTTGAGAAGCTGAGGCAGGAGGGATGCCGGGAGTTTCAGGCAAGCCTTGGTCTATATACACTGAATTGAAAGCCAGACTGCGCTACACAGTTAGACCTGTCTCAGAAAGAAAAGTGGAGAGCACTTCCCTACTGTCTGGCTTTCGGCAAGTGGCTTACTCAGAGCAGGTTTTCTTCACTGTAACTTCAGAGTTGCATGTAATCAAAGGAGACTGTGATACTTGTAGCACAGACCACAGAAAGTACTCAGTACAGAGCTCAGAATCTAGGACATTCTTCTTCTTCTTCTTCTTCTTCTTCTTCTTCTTCTTCTTCTTCTTCTTCTTCTTCTTCTTCTTCTTCTTCTTCCTCTTCTCTCTCTCCCTCTCCCTCTTTCTCTTCCTCTTCTTCTTTTTGTTATGAGCAAAGTAGATTTATTGGGGGGAAAGAAAGCTCCCATCCGAGAGAGGGACAGGAGGGGGCCCAGGTCTGAGCGGGTTGTCCCCAGGAAGCTGTTTCTTCTAGGAATGTTTATAAAGGAAACCCATGTGGCGAGGTGGGAACTCGCTTAGGTTCCCTGCCCTCCCTTCTGAGCAGGACAGAGAGCACCTCAAGTCAGCGCGCTAGAGGAAGACTGTCCCTTCTGTTTTGGGGAGATTTCTCACTGGCTCCCAGTGTCTGCTGAGCTCCTATAGCTGCAGAGCAGGCGTGCCTCCCTCCCAACCAGTACGCTTCAGTCTGTCAGTTGCCTGGGTTACAGCTCCTATTATTTTTCGTTTCTTGGAAAGGGCTGGCCCCTGGGACTCCTAGTGTAAGAGCCACTGCCCGATTGACAAGCTGTTTGGCCTCTGTGCTTTCTGCTTGTTTATCCCATATAAGCTCTAGACCACCAGTGATCAGGGCCTGATATTTTAGGAATGATTGCTGACAGCCCATTGATTTAAAGTAAATCTGCTGCCAAACCCTGGGTGACATTTAGGTTTTCTGCTTGCTGCTGCATTTAGTAATAGACCTTCTAAGTTTTTTATTTTTTATTTTTTGTGTGTATTCAGTACAGGATCTACAGGGTCTCACTATGTAGAATGGACTTGTAGTGACCCTCCTGTTCGCAGCTTCCCAAGTGCTGGGTTTACAGGTACACACCACTACACCCAGCCTCAGTTGCCATCTGAGTGTGCCCCAGGGCAGGGTCAGCATGGCACACTAGGAATCAAACACTGGTCCCTGCACCTGGCTAAGCAGGCGCTTTAGTCCACAGAGCTGTCTGACTGGCCCTTAGAACTTCTAACCTTTCAATGCACATAGATGACCAAAATGAACCTGCACCTCCACTGTGCATGGGGATGACTAGGTACCCAGGATTTGGCCAGGGATGCAGGTGCTTACGTGCTGCCTGTGACTTCTGGGAGAGGCTGTGCTCATCCTCCTCCCTGCCACCTTCTAAACAGTGAAATAATGAAGCCCAAATGGCCATTTCAGTGGACACAAGTGGTACAGGCTACAGAACAAAGAGGCACCTGAGTCCTTGACTGCGGGGGACTAGGCTGGCCTGGTCTATGTGTGAGAGATATTACTTCACATCTGATTATCTCTAGGCATATCTCACATCGACTAATTTTAGTCTATCTATCTGATCATGTTTTCTCTCTGGATAATTACCTGAAATTTACTGGAGGCCTTCAGAAAGCTGCCAGAGACTCCATTTGAAGAGGCCAGAAATACAGGCTTCTAAGGGCTGTGACTTGCAGCAGCTATGACCATCTTGATTCTGAGGGATTAGCTAACTCCCTGGGGAGGCAAGGCAGCTAGTTCACTATGGATCCACTGTGTGGCTCTTGTTCTCACACACAAGAGCATACTCACACAGGCTCTTATGCAAGGGCGTACACACGGGCTCAAGTGCCTGGAGTCATAAGGGACAAACGGAGCTCAATAAAACATTAAGGAAGTGCATCTGTTCTGTTCATATGACATCTGATGTGGTTCTTCACTGCCTGGTGACGGCCTCAGAAGGCAACTTACTGTCTTGTGACTGCATCTGTGTGTGAATTCTGGCTGCCATCACCTCACACAGAGGAGCTAAAGATCCAGAACAGTGTCAGGCAAAGGTGGTGGCCCAGAGCCGCTCCTGTCCTCACATTATTTTTTACTCCTTGGCAATGGGCTGAGGAGCTCTCGGGCCAGGACACAGACCGGCCACTCTCCTGAGAGCTCCATTCTTTCAGCAGTTTCTGCTTCATAGTGAGGAAAGCAGTGTGTGACGCATGTTCTGGGCATCAGCACCTTCTCGGCCTTAGAAGCACCTTGAACTACATTGCTCAGAAAATATGGTCTCTACTGGGAGCTTTTTTTTTTTTTAATGTATTTGGTACAGGGTCTCACTATGCAGCTCAGACTCCTAGTGATACTCCTGTTTTCAGCCTCCCCAGCACTGGGATTATAAGTGTGCACCAACATGCCTGGACTCGGTGGCTAGCTCAGCATGCCCGGGGGCAGGGCTGGCGTGGCATGTAGTGCCAGGGATCAAACCATGGTCCCTACACTGCCTAAGCAGGTGCTTAGTCCACTGAACTATCATGCTGGCCCTACTATGGGGCATTTGTGAGCGCACACACACACACACACACACACACACACCACCCTATTGCAAATCAAATAAACCAATGACTCAGTCCATAGATCTGTACTATAATAAAGTACGATAGCTGATTCTGAGGAATAGTCCTGGCATTTGGATACTATAGAAAGATGGGGAATTCAGAATTATCTTTTCAAGCCCAAAGCACTGTGAACTTCTAGATGCGCTTCAATTTAAGCCAGTCCTACGAGGCACAACAAACTTCTAAGTCTTCCCCTGGATCTTTATCACCTATTCATTTGTTACTGGGTTGGCAAAGTACCTTGGAGAAAATTTAAACCTGGAGACATTTGATAGTACTGTACCTCCCTTGGTTCATGCTGCAGTTGGCTTTTTCCCTAAAGCTTTCAGTCCTTACTTAGTGTCTTCTCTTAGGAAGCACGCACCCAGGGTTCTCAATGCTCACGCACAGAAGGGGAGAGAATCGCCTGCCTTTCTCCACGGTAGCGCTCACAACACCGTCAGGTGGCAGCCCAGTGCAGGAGAGGAAGTAGGTCAATGGTTCCAAAATAGCGACATCTATGTGTGACTCCCACCCGCGGTGGGGCCCGTTCCCACGAGCCTTACCTGCAGTTCCCATGCTCAGCAGCACAGCCATCCAGAGGACCCAGAAGAAAATGAGGACGCCGAACGTCCACACGGGCTGGAACAGCAGGAAAGGAGAGCTGCTGACTGCCTCGTTGGCGACTTGGAAGAGCTCAACTGTCCACTTTATTCTCTTTCTGAAGACAAAAATCAAGACGAGCAGGACTGCCTGGTGAGAAAGGGGTTAGAGGAGATTACTTCAAATAGATAGCTACTCACTATTTTGGTCATTAAATCCCCAAACACTGTGTTGGGAGTTGTTTTAGATCCTGCAGCTATAATAGTGGAACTAAAGCCGCTGGCAGACTCAGCTGGTCAAAGATCAAGAGAAAATGAGAACAAGGTGCTCCAAGATCAAGGAGCTATCTCCTGTATCACCCCCTCCTCCACCCCAAGAAGCCAGGATACTCAGAGAAGCGTTCCAAAGGGGCATGGGAATATGGATATGAGTGGTCTTTGCTGCTGGCTTTTCCCTTCCGGCATATATTTGCCGGTCTCTCCTGCTAAGGAGACCATCACCCCGCATGCCCACGGCCTCCAAGCCGCTGCCTTCTCTCTCATTTGCTTCAGTCAGAGTCCTCGCCTGCTTCACTCACTACCTGTGTTTCATACCTGACTTACTCTACAACCTTCTGCAAACCTCCAGACGGCAACACTTTTTCTCAAACTACTCTG
>PVJA010019701.1:21223-38097 GCA_004027025.1 Myocastor coypus
TCTCTCTCTCTCTCTCTCTCTCTCTCTCTCTCTCTCTCTCTCTCTCTCTCTCTCTCTCTCTCTCTGTACTGGGGACTGAACCCAGGATCTCCACTCAACTACATCCTCAGCCATTTTGAATTTTGAGACAGAGTCTCTCTAAATTTCCCAGGCTGGATTTGAGCTAGTGATCCTTCTGGCTCAGTTTCTGAGTCCTGGGGCGGTAGGTGTGCACCCCCACAAGTGGCTTCTCTTTCTGTGTTTTCAGTTATGGCTTCTTAGGACTTTGGAGGCATCTCCTGTTCCTCTGTAGCCTTAGCATCTTCCCAGGCCCTGGCAACCTTCAAATCAAAGCCCTAGCTTCCTCTCTAGGCGGTGGATGAGTGAGCCCATGGCAGCTACTGATAAGGGTGCACACGCTCCACCGCACCTCAAACGCCAACTGTCTTGGACCACATGAATTGTCATCGTGCTGAGTCTCCACTGCCCTCTGAGTTCTGCATCTCTAATGGTCCTAATTCTTCTGCACCTTTCTAGCCAGGCTCCTTTCTTGTGTGCTCCTACCCATCCTAAGCTTTACTTTCCTGTAGTAATCAACATGCTCCTCTGCAAATGTTTACTTGTCTGAATTTCCCCTTGGACTGATCTCCTTTGAGGTCAGGACCATGCTTTGCTGCCAAGGACTGGCACAGTGCTTGACCCACGGAGCGATCCCTGTCATCCCTCATTTGCTGCCATAGATACCTGCCCATCTGTTATGGCTTGTATCCGGCTGCCCCTGAAGCCTCACAGGGTCACAGCCGGGCTTTTCCTACTGGCTGGATAGCTAGAGTGTGTGACGCTGAGATCAAGAATGCGACACTAGAAGTGATTCCCAGTGTGATGCTGGGGTTAAGGCTGCCCCACCCCGCGTGTCGGTGCTGCCTGCCCACAGGTGGGAGCCTGGGCGGGACATGAGGGACAGAAAGAGGCTGCTGTCATCGCTCGTTGCTTGCTTTCTTCTCCCCCACTGCTTCCCTCCTGCCCACCATGAGCTGCTTCTCCTTTGTGATGCCCTCTGCCGTGCCACCCTGCCTTGAGCCGGCCAGTTGGGGACTGAAACCTCTATAATTGTGAGCTAAACATCGTCAGCTTGTGGGTGTTGGACGCTTTGCTTCAGCAATAAGAAAAGTAACTCAGACACTGCCCATCCCCTCTCCGTCTTTGCTGCCGAGGCCACAGCTCAGTCTCATCCATCCTCATCAGAGCCCTACCGCCTTCTTAGCTTCCTGCCTTTAGGTCCCTGAGCCATCCCTGCCTTAGTCCCTCCACTCCTTAGTTAAGGAGACCTCTGCGAATTGCAAAGTCAATGATGTCACCTCCTTGCTGAAAGCACAAGGATGCCTCCTCAGCCCAGCTGGATGAGGATCGAAGTCACTATTAGCACACGTCAGGTCCTTCTGACACAACACGTCCCTGGGTCTGTGCCTCAGGCCTCCACCAAGGGAAGCCCCGCAGAGGCTGTCCTGCATACAGGACTTTGTGCGTGTCGTGCCCTCGGCTGAGTTGCCTTTCTTCCTCCAGCTAGGCCTGAGCACTCCTGTCCTAAGGGTCTCACAGGCAAGTGGAAGAAAGGCAGGGAGAGGATGATGGGCCGAACAGTGCAGGCACTGCTCCAGGATCGGGGGCAGCAGCTTCTGCCCCTGCTGCAAGTTGGGGGGTGGGGGGGGCAAGAGAGACGCCCAGAGCTTCAAGCTTCAGAGCTCGAGTGGAGCTACCGCCTCTGTGTTCTCAATGCCTAGCAAATCAACCAAAGAGAGGACCTTTTAAAAACTTTGCAGTCTTGAGGAGGCAAAGTGACATAATCATTAGGCAAATACATTTAGCTTCTAGACCCTAAATAGAAGGCAAAATATGTGCACCTTTATGTATTTAACCATTGGAATTAGATATACACATATTACGTAGTACACTGGGAAAGTGATCACTAGAAGCAGTGGCTTTTCTCCAGCCTGTTACTTCCCTCAAACTGGAAAGAGACGGCATTGCCTACTGGGGTCTGGAGGTAGCGGTGTGGGTGGGATGGTGGAACGGCAGGGTGGCCTGTCCTCACTCTCCCGGGCTCTGAGCTTCCGGGGCCTGTATTTCTGTAGATCCTCCTAGGCTGTGGCTCAAGGCGAGTACGCAAGGCCTTTCTCACCCCGTTTTCTTCACTGCTGTCAGTTCTTTTACTGAAACAGCCCCTGTAGTCCCCGAGGGCTGTGCTCGAGCTTGTTTATAAGGCAGGTGCTCCTGAGAATTCAGGAGAAGGAACACAACCTGCCTGAGATGGGCTGGACGAGGGTCCCTCTGGATCACTGCAGGGTAGCACCATGAGAGGGCTCTGGGTGGGCAAGAAGGGGTAGATGAGGGATGAGTGTCTTGTTCTTCGAGGCTTAGCTTCCCCTCTCTCTGTCTCCTCAAAGCATCAAGGGTGAAAGAGTGGGAAGAGAAGGGCAGACGGGCTGCTGATTGCTGTTGCCTCCCTGGAGACCAGTCTGCACCCAGCAGCTGTGCTGGCCTGGGAGGACTGCTCTGGGTTCTCTCTCCATGACCCTGCCCAGGAGAGCGCAGGGAGTGGGTTGGCTAGCAAGCATGAGCAGAGCAGGCTGTAGCTTCCCGAGGCATGGCTGCCTCCTGCTCCACAGCCTGCCTGGCTTTCCTGAGGCCGCAAAGGCTCTTCCCAGTGCGCCACATCATGACACGGCTTGCTGGCTCTCAGAGCAGCATGGACCTGCGTGAGCTCTACATTGCCCGCCTTGCGAGCGCCACTGCTTAGCACCCAGCTCAGTGCAAGCTAGAAGCTGCACATCAGTGGTGCCAGTCATGAAGGACCTGGATTTTTATGAGCGTACAAGTCACAACTGGCTCATATAGCCACAGACATATGCGAGGAACTCGTGCCAAGTGAGTGGCCTGTAGGCTGTGGTTTGGTTCTAGCCAAATTAACAGCCAAAGGGAAATCCTAGCAGTCCATGAGACAAGGTCCTCACAGGCACAGATCCTCATGGGCACAGGTCCTCATGGGCCCAGGTCCTCATGGGCACAGATCCTTATGGGCACAGGTCCTCATGGGCACAGGTCCTTGTGGCACAGATCCTCATGGGCACAGGTCTTCATGGGCCAGGTTCTCATGGGCACAGGTCCTTGTGGCACAGGTCCTCATGGGCACAGGTCCTCATGGGCCCAGGTCCTCATGGCCACAGGTCCTCATGGGCACAGATCCTTATGGGCACAGGTCCTCATGGGCACAGATCCTCATGGGCACAGATCCTCGTGGGCATAGGTCCTTGTGGGCTCAGGCCCTCATGGGCACAGGTCCTCATGGGCCAGGTCCTAATGGGCACAGGTACTCATGGGCACAGATCCTCATGGGCACAGGATCTCATGAGCCCAGGTCCTCGTGGGCTCAGGTCCTCATGACACATCATCTCATGGGCACAAATCCTCATAGCCTCTCGCTACTCTTACAGCCTTCCTTTTCCCTCTCCTGATGTGTTTAGGGGAAAGCATCTACTCCAACCTTATGACCTAGTGGCCATGAATAATAATTCAGTACGTGGAGACAAAGGGATCTATAAAGGATAAGGGAGGAGTCCACTATTTCCTTAGCTCTTGGACCCCACGCTCCAGGTCGGAGGGGAATGGAAGCCCTTCCTTCTACACCCTATGAGCAATTCCTGCTCAGCTGTGAGTCTGGCTCCTGCCCTTACTGCAAGCTGCTGCTTGACATATTTTAAGTAAAAACTCCAAACGTGAGCCCTTAGGATTGAAAGGAGAAAAAGACAAAGATTGCACGTAGGGCCTCTAGTGTTTCCTGAGAAGAGAGAATTGAGCTGGTCGGGAATCTATATCTGCTGAAGGGTGTCAGGCTGTGGCAAGCCCTGGCTGTTCCATGGTAAGCAATAGGCCAGCACTGGACCACGAGCTATGTGGCATCAACTCCAAACCCTCCCAGGGGCTGGTGGATTCTGGCATTACCACTGCCACCTGGAGAGTGACCTGAATGAGTTTCAGTTGCCCACCACTCTCCCTCAGCAACCAGCACCTGCAGCCTCGTGTTCTAAACTTGCCTGTTTTCAAATACACAGTTCGCCTAGGAAGCAGTGAGTTCCCTGGAAACCAAAATAACCCAGTGGCCAGCAAGTCGGAAACAAAGGACTCTGTGTACTCAAGGACAAGGGCAGCTGTCACACCCTGGGGAGAGCAGAGCATTCATTGGATGGAAGGGGTACCTGTCCTCCCACACAGGAAACGGACCAGTCATAAACCAGAGCCCTCCAGCCTCTATGCGTTTACTTTATAGCCCAGTTGCAACAATGATAAACCGGTCTCTGGGAGGTGGCAGAAAAGACTTGGAAAGAATTAAAACTTTTTCCTTAGTTTTTGAAGATTTTGATGTATTCCTATATAAGTATCTCAAATTTGAGGAAGGCACTGAATCCTGGAGGCCTATTCTGAGATGAAAAACAAAGACAGATGCTAGTTGGTTTATACTAGAACTCAATGACTAGAACTTCAGACCCTTGTTGGCTGCTCAACTTGTGCTGTCAGTGGGGTGATCCTTACCGTGATGATCGTAGATACAATCGCAAACCCCAGCACGGACTTCATGTTTTCCCTTTCTGTGTCCAGTTCTACACTGAGGTCAATGGTATAGTCATAATAAAGCCACCATAAGACACCGCAGACAACTAGAAGACAGAACGCCAGCAGGGGTTATACATGTTGAGGTGGCCACCCCACACCCTATCTAGCATGCGATCCTCACACAGAAGTCCATCCTCTGGTGGCAGGCCCCTCTGCGTTGCTTAGACTGGAAGCCCCAAATTCACAGGCACTTTGCAGCCAGCAGCTTCCTCTGGATGAAGACCCTGCAAAAGACCTGGCAGTCCTGGGATGGCTGCTGGTCTTTAGGTTAGCAGGAAGGTGCCCAGGAAAGTGATCCTAGAACACAGATGCCTGCCCCACAGGTTGAATGTGGGTGGGAACAGGAAGGAAACTGGACTCAGCAGGATGATGAATAAAACAACCACAGAGTTCAAAGTCTAAAATGTTTAAACAATGTCTGCAGGCTGCAAATTGCCCAGAAAGCCAGATATGTGGGTTTACATGGCTTATAACACTCATATAAATCAGAGGCTTATTCTGAGGCTGCTTTGACATGGCAAAAACTTTGCATTCAAGTAGTAAAAGCTGCCTTATGCCATTTACATAGTGTCTCTGAGGAGGTCACAGTCATCTACTAATAGTAGATGTGGAAAAGCATCCTTTATGAATCATAGGGTCTATTCCCCAACACAGGCCTCAAGGGCTCTGCACTGCTAGGGGCCGAGCTGAACATTCACAGGACTGAAACACTATAGCCATATGAGTCCTTAAAATTTTAAATATCCTGTGGTAAATAACTTTCAGCTTCAGGTATGCTGCTGGCCCTGAAAGCTTCTTTCCAACAACCCCTGGGGAGGTCCACAATCCGGCAGTGGACAGAGAAACAAGAGGCCCATATAGGGCTTCCAGGACTTGCTTTAGATTGGCCAGAGGCACTGTATGACAACGGCGGCAGCCACACACTCACAGGTGAGCGCAGGTTCAGAAGAAAGCCCTCAAAATGCTCTCAATGGAAACCAGAATTCTCTCTTAAGGCTGTGGCACATGACTGCTCAGTTGGCAGGCTGCATGGTACAGTAGACGCAATAGCAGATTTGTGTTAACATTGCCACTATCTGTGGACATAGCCTTTCCCATTTTCCTCCCTGGGCTGGACTTTTGTCACATAAAATGATGCTGCTAGATAATCTCTAAGATCCATGTAGCCCAAAAATGTCAACTCTTGAGCTCTATATTTAATGAAAAGTCTTTCATTAATAAAATAAATATTTTCAATAAATAAAAGAATAATTTAATATTTAAAATATTAATATTTTTATTAATTTAATAAAAAAAGAAATCAATCAGGACTGAGGTGATAGCTCGGTGGTGTAAGCACCTGCCTGACAAGTGCAAGGACACGGGTTCAATCCCACACCACATGCTGTGCTGGCCCTGGAACCTTGGGTGTGCCAAGCCGGCCACCAAAATCCAGTGAGCTGGCACATGCCTATCATCCCAGCACTAGGGAGGCTGACACAAGAGGATCACTATGAGTCTGAGCTGGGTAGAGAGACCCTATACCAGAGAGAGAGAGAGAGAGAGAGAGAGAGAGAGAGACCCAGCTGAAATACTTACACAACAATCCCAAAATAACCAAGGAGATGATAATGCGAACCAGAAGCGTGGTGAGGAACCGGAAGGTAAGCACCATGACCAAAGACAAGGCTGAAAGATAAAGCACAACTCATGATCCCCAGGAGTGCCAGTGAAGATGGGGAGCCGGTGCTGGCCAACACATCACCCCAGACAGTGAGGGCTGAAGGTTCTGTTCAACCTTCACACACCTTGCGATGCCCACTACACATTCAATAAAAATAGCAAGACCCTCCTGCGAGGCATCCCATGCAGCATAGTCTGCTACGGTGGGCCCCTCTGAAAGTTTTTTTGAGTTTAAAAAATCAATTAAAGGGAAATAGCTCAGCAGAATAAGTGCTTGCCTGACAAGCGCAAGGGTGAGTTCAATCCCAGGTTCAAAATAAATAAATAAATAAATAAATAAATAAATAAATAAAATCAATTAAAAAGGAGGTACTTTACTGCCAAATGTGCAAATATATTTTTCCTTAAAAGTCCAAATGAACTATTTAAGCCTTTTACCATACTAAGTCTTTTGCCTTCATATTGGGCTTATGTAAATTATAACTTTAGATCTTCTCATATACTTTTATTAACTCTAAAGTAATAATACTTTTAACATAGAAATTTGAAGTTGCCTAAAGATCTATGCAAAGTACCTCATTTTTATTTCCTAATATATGGGCTTTCATGCTTTTGATGTTTCTCAATGTATCAGTCATATATAAATACTATTTTATTTTTCCCTACCAAAAGTCAACATTGCACATAGATATTCCAATGTAGTAATTAATAACATGGGTTTGGACACATATATGTTTAAGTCAGCTCTACCATGTTTTCTACTAGCTATGCAATCCTGGTCAGCCCACTTAGGTTACTAAGTCTGAGTTTCCTCTTCTACAGTGGGGTAGCAGTCTGATGAGTTTTAGTAACTTGAGAAGAAATACACTGCCTGGAATGAGAACTGCTCAGTAAATGACAGCTGTTAATATCATTATGACTCCATACAATCCTTATAGGGTCTTAGGTCATCATATGTGACAGTAGGACTATTATTTGGTGTCTGTCTCTACCATGCTGTTATCTGAGAGTAAAACCATTCTATTTGAGATGCAGTCATTCTCAGCCAAAATAAAAAAAATTTGGAAGTTACATGAGAGTGAGTAGTTAAGTTTCCTCAACTACTCAGGAATTAGAAACTTCTAGTAATGACACTGTGAAATTCAATTTGCAAACTGGCAGAAATATGTTATTGGGTGGCCAGATTCATTCTTTCAAGTCAGAAGTTGGGGAGCTACCACTGGGAAGGAGCTAGACACTGAGCTATTACTACTCTCTAAAGTAGCAGAATATACTCCCCTGTTTAAGAGCAAGTGGACTCTTCCTCACTTAGCAATTATGAAACCAAAGGGCAAGAATGGGTGGCTGCCTCTACAGATGCAAGCATGTCTTTTGGAAGAGTTGGATACATTAGCGATGCAGTCTAACTCCACTTAACATGGACACAAACTCCTTCTTCTCTTTCTCTAATTTGGACGACTCACAAGTAGATGCCACATGGGCCAAACCACATGCTTTCTAGTTTCCCCAGTGGCTGTACTTTTGTGGCCAATTCATAAATTGGAAATCTGCGCTACTACCTATGTCTTATGCAGAGCCAAGGACACACACACAAACATGGTCAACCTATTAAAGCAGCCCCATTCTGTGAAGCTTTCTGGCAAATAGCCACCTGGTGTTCTCTCACTCTTTCCTTTCCTTCCTCTACTTGCACCTAAAACACTGAAAATATCTAGAAAGGAATTCAGTATGAAGTCTTGTATTTCAAATTGTGAAGCTTATTTTTACAGTAATACATAGTGAAGTGCTAGAAAGTATGGGACAAGAATAATTACTGAAGTAAAACAAAAATTACCTAATGCAAGGATACACAGGCCAAGGATGGTGTCTCTTCCTGACATAATTCCGCTTAGAATTTGATGGAGCGTGTCAGCATCATTTATCAAAACAGAGGCAAACAGGGAATAGCACTCAGGTGTTTGAGGGATGCACCAGTTAAACAAGGGAAAAGACTTGCTAAAAAATAAAAAGTTGATGGCAAAATGTTTACTTATCTTTTAAAATGATATTTAATTAAGATTCTCGCAGCCAAGACAACATAAGATCTGTAGTAATAAGAGCTCAGCAGCCTGAATGTATGGCACACCTTAGAAAGGCGGGTAATCCCCTACTAATACGGATTGGTTGACACTCTGGAAGAAAACCTGTTCCTGGAAACCTAAAGGAGCTGGGAAAGAAACATTCCAAAATAAAAATTTAAAGTGTACCATTTGATATTTTAATATAAATATGCATTGTGAAATGATCCTGTAGTTTAGCTGATCAGCATATCCATTACCTCATTATTACCATTTTTTTTGCACGATGAAACTTATTCAAAATATCAAACACACAATGCAGCATTATTAACTACAGTTCTCATGTTAGGTTCAACACCTCTAATTTTCCCTACCTCCTTTCCTGGTAACCAGATTTTTACTCTTTGTTCCCATGAATTTGGTTTTTTTAGATTCCAGGTGTAAGTGAGAGCATGGAGTATTCATCTGATTTATCTCATTTGACATAGAAAGTCCTTGCTATGTCTTCATGGGGAACAACATTTTTGCTCTCATGTCTTTGGCCCTACTAGGCCAACTACCATCTCCAATACAAGCATGACATTTCCTTAAGAAGCTGCTTGGGGTAGGGACTGGATCAGCCAGAGCTGCGTTAGTGACAGTGCCAGCTTTGTTCTTACTTTGTTAGGCAGGTTGTACAGGCTTGAAAGCTGGCTATATAAAGAGTATTCAACAGGTAAGCAAGAGAACTAGGATATTTGAATAAATACAAAAGGCAACCTTTTGGAAGCCCTTTCCTGAAATACAAAAATGACCAGGGACATACACCCTAATTTTTTAATGAGGCCACAACACCTTCGCCAGGTCCTCCTCTTCTTTCCATAGGCTGCAAATAATGGAAAAAATAAGTATCAAATTATTTAGCAAGTCTCTAAAAATCGAGGTAGTCACCATTTGAGAATGTGTGAAGCAACAGGATAGAACCCAAATCCAAGCTTTAGCAGATCACCTTGAAGAAAGAAAATGATTTCCAAAATTCTAGGGAAGCACTATGTGGAACATATGAAAGCCTCTCCTCAGGAGGGGAGACTATTACATAACTAGTACCCTCTATTACTGTAACTTACACTATTGGATGAAAAGATTTATTTATTTATTTATTTATTTATTTATTTATTTATTTATGGCACTGGAGATTGAACTTAGGCCCTTGCACTTACCAGGCAAGCGCTTATTCTACTGATCTTGCCCTGGCCCTGGAACTTACACTATTACTAGAACTTTATTTGTCACTGCAAAGTGATTTTAGAAAACGAACGCAAGAGAAAAATTAAATTTGAATTAAGAATTGGAAGGGCAGAAATTCACCTGACTCAAATTTCTTTTTTTTTTTTTGTCTTTTTGAGACAGGGTCTTGCTATGCAGTTGAGGCTGGCCTTGAGCTCACTTTTGTAGCCCAGGCTGGTCTCGAACTCGCACCAATCCTCCTGCCTCAGCCTCCCGAGTGCTGGGATTACAGGCGTGCGCCACCACACCCGGCTTGACTCAAATTTCAAGAGGTGTAAGATTGAAGCTTGAGAGATTGTTCTGCCTTGTACCTAAAACACTGAGTACATCTTCCCGTAGGCAACCACTGTTTTCAGCGCCTTGCATGTCAGCTTACAGACATTTTTTGCATACATAAATGTAATAGAAAGCTTAAGTGGAAGTTTGCAGCTGAATTCAAAGGTAGCAAGAATTAAACTATAAAAATGAGATGTCAGAATTCATCATGCACAGGTTGCCAAAAAAAGAAAAGAGAGAGAGAGAGAGAGAGAGTATAGGTTAGATTTTTAAAACCCTATGCTCATACTGAAGGAGTCTAATTAGGACATTGTAAAAAAAATGAACTTTTAATTCTGGAATAATTTTAAAGTTACAAAAAAGCTACACAAAAGGAACAGACAGTTCTTATGTAGCTTCACTCACTTTCTCCTAAAGCTAGCATCTTGCCTGCCGTGCATTTGTGAATATCACGACATAGCTGCAGCACTCTGCTACCCCCTGAGCTACAGACTGTGTCTTTCCCACTGATTCCCTTTTCCGTTCCAGGATCCCATTCGGGACACCACATTGTATTAGTTGCTATGTCTTTGCTTCGGTCAGTGACAATTTTTGATTTTTCTTTGTTTCTCATGACCTTGAGATTTCCATAGGTTCGTGATCAGGTATTTTGTAAGTGGGGCATCAAGTTATAGAATTTGCCTCATGTTTCCTTGTGAACAGACTGCAGTGACAGGCTTTGCAGGAGAGCACCCCATGCGTGAAGCATGCTTCGGTGAGAGTCTTGTTTGGGAGCATAATGGGCAATGCAACAGGCCTGGTGCAATTGACCTCGATGACCTTGGGCCATATTGCTCCACTGCTCCACTGCACAGTTACCATTCTGTCTCCTACACCATGTTTGGTGTAGCATAGGTCTCAGCTACTCTCAAGGGTAGGGAGATTGACTTCTACCTCCAAGTTGGAGAAGTATTTATTACCTGGAATTCTTTTGTAAAGATTTATTTCTTTTCTTCCCTTTATTTACCTATCCAATAATTTCTTTTTGCACATCTTGTATATTAATGTATATAAACATCATGAACATGTTATATATAAATCAGCTATCTAAAAGAAAGCTACATTTTGCTTCCAATACCATACCCTTGGGAGAAGGTCAATGCCCATTGCAAACCACAGTAACTGCCCTTAGACCATAATGTCTTTTGCTTGAAAGGATATTTTGATAGACATAGTCTCTAAGAAGTTGACAATATTTTTGGCAGTTTCTGTGTATTTCTACATAACATTTTTCAATGGTTTCTTTCTGAAACTCTGATTCTTTTAAAAATTTATTCACTCTCTGCACAGAAATATTGAGAAACTGTTAGAAGTAAAGATTCAGAGTACTTTAAAGACACACTGCATTTGAGTTCATGAAGTTATCTCAAGAGTACTGTCTAGAAATTCTGGAAACTGCGCACAAGGATTGATCATGAGAAAGCCTAGAATCAGAGATACCTCAGGAGCAATAAGCATACCCAGTGCCCAAACATGGCTTTTTATTGCTGCTCCTTCATAAATAGATTAATATTGTCAGTTAAATATTGCCCTGTTTTCTGTTATTGTTCTTATGATAAGAGGAAAGAACTGGTAAGTAAAGCTTTCGAATGCACTGAATAAATTGTATACCTTTATTTAATATCTGCCACTCCTATCATATGACTCACATTCCTTCCAGTCCTTCTCAAACAGCCTGCAAGACTCCAGTCACTTCTTTGTGCCAGTATAGACCATGAATATTTTTCTATTATTCAGGTTACAGTCTAATAGGATCATTAAGTGGTGACAGCATCCTTTTGTCATACTCCGTCCCCTCGCACATCCTTGCTTTCTGGATCCACAAGGTGGCACCCAGCTCAGCTGGTTTTCCCCAATCCAAGCCCTAGAATCTGCAGTTTCTCCAAAGATCTTCTGGAGAACAGCATTTGGAAACCGTGGGTGCTTAGTGCTCCTGAGGTATCCCTGATCCTAGGCTGTTTTATGATCAACCCTTGTGTGCAGTTTCTGGGATTACTAGATAGTACCCTTGAGATAAATTCATGAACTGGTGCGTCTATAGTCATTTCTGTTTTTAACTTAGTTTCCAGTGACAGACCTATTTTCCAAAACTATTTAGGAAAACTCCTTTACCTCTTCAGCGAGGCTGTCAAATCTACCCAGCACAGTTAGTCATATGCATGATTACATTCTATCTTGACATCTCCCGACATCGTTGCTGATTTTCTCATTTGCAAATCAAGTTACCGCGGGCTTGATGCAGGTTACTACACTAAGCCATTAGAAGAGCAATTCTGAGGAATTTTTTCATATGACACCATCTGTGTACCTAAGAAGAGGGTGAGGGACACCTCCTCTACATCAGAGGAGAAGGGCTTTATGGAAAACTCAGAGACTGGAGGGAGCCCCAGCAACTAAGGTCTGAACAGCCCGGAAAATCTCGAGATAGCACCTACAGGAGCAAAGCAAGTGAGTTAACAGCCACCAGAGCATCTGCAGGGCAAAGGATGGGTAAGTGCAGCTGGAGGTCCAGGTGTGGGCTGCAGGTGCATGAGTTGCTGGACTGGGCTCCCCCATCGTACCTAAGCGAGTAACATGGAAAGTAGCAGGGACTTTAGCCAAAGGATCTGGCTGCACGGTGCCTTAGCACTGAGGAAAACCTCACCAACAACAGCCAGAGCAGAGGTTCGCTGCACTACAGCAATCGCCCCTGTCTGGGAGGGATATGGCCCAAGACCTCCAAAGGTGCCTGGAGCCACAAACAGAGCTGAGCTCTATGTACTTTTTTTTCTGTACATACATTTAGTCCATAAGCTAGGCACAGAGAGATGCATAATAAAATGGTATTTTACTTTATGCAATTTAAGAATATATAAATTGATACACGTAATTTATGAAGTTTTTGTTTCTGGAACTCCATGCAATAGTCTCAGAGTGTGGTTGTACTGAGTAACTGAAATGTGGAAAAACAAAACCTTGAGTAAGGGGACTGATTACTGCATGTGGAGGACATCACTACTGTCAGCCCCAAAGAACCTAAAAAAAGGCCACGAGTGATGGTGCTGGCTGCATTATCTCCCACACTCAGGGAACAGCGGTGTTAGTGTTGGTCCCAGAAAAACATTCTTATTCCCCTCTTTTGTTCTCTTCACTTTTATTGTTCCAGCCTCAGGGATCAGAAATGTGTTTATGCAAAGTGGGAGAGGAAGAATAAAACAAGCAATAAGAGAGAGACACCGCTGATTATAGTGGCCCGCAGCACCTCGATCTTGCTACCTGCTTCTGTGCAAGGCTGGGCGAGGGAGAAGCTGAACCTCGAGGCAAGTTGTGACTTCATCACATGGAGTGCAACATTTTCATTACCGCCTTGAGAGTGTCCTGTACAATGAAAAGCAACTGGGTACCCAGAAACCAAAGTGAGCAGAGAAGCCTGGGGAGCTGCTTGTTTTTATTCAAGGGCAGAGAGAGACTAGTTCCACTGAGTAGGTATGAACAGTCAGAGGGAAAAAATTAAGTGCTGCATGACTAAATCCTACAGGTTCTGCTTATTTGATATGATGGTTATACAAGCACATATGTACACAGTGCGCGTGCACACACACACACACACACACACACACACACACTTACACACACGATTGATCACACTTCTGCGTTTTATGCAAAAGGCTGTATGCTCCATACTGTTCTATAGTGCTTTAAACTACTGCACAGTGCTTAGTTTAAAACTTAATGTAGTTGATAGTTCTGTTGATATCAGAATATGAAAGATTCCTCTTATTTTCAGTGGAGTCAAATGTTCATACTACAATAAAAGATATATATGTTTTAAGTCCTGGAGACTGAACTCAGGGCTTCAAGCACGCTAAACAAGTGCTCTATCACTGAGCTAGCATCCTGGCCCAAAGGTATAAAGCTTAACATAGGATTAGAAACATTCATAAACCTACACCTAAGTAACATCACCACTTTCAAGATACAGAACATTTCTTTCTCTCTTTCTTTCTTTCTTTCTTTCTTTCTTTCTTTCTTTCTTTCTTTCTTTCTTTCTTTCTCTCTTTTTATTTTTCTCTCTTTCTTTATATTTCTTCTAAATGTGTTTTGTACAGGGTCTCACTGAGCTTGGGCTCAGAGTGACCCTCCTGTTTTCAGCCTCCCCAGAGCTGGGATTACAGGTGTGTGCCACCATGCCCATACTTGGTCAACAGCTCAGTGCATGGGGTGAGGGGGATGACATATGGGACTGGGTATTGAGCCCTGGTCCCTGCACTTGCCAAAGCAGGTGCTTAGTCTGCTGAGCTAGCTCTCCAGCTCAATATGACACATTTCTACCACTGCAGAAACTGCCCTCATGCCCCCTTTCAGTCAGTCTTTATCCCTTAATAGGAACTACTGATCTGATTTTCATAACTACCTTAGTGAGGACTCTGGCATAATGGCATGCAAATCGTATTACAGAATATGTACTCTTCTGTGTGCACATTACTGCACTCAACCTCTACATGCAGCAGTATAGCATCCCTTTTAATTGCTGATTATTTTACTGTAGGAATATACTTCACTTATTTTTCTATTGATGGCCATCTGAGTTCTTTATAGGTTGGTATTATCAGAAATAAAACTTCTATAAATATTGATATAAATTATGGATGTACTTCTTCATTTCTCTTGAGTAAATGCTTAAAAGTGAAATTTTTAGGTCAGATGATACGTGCTTAATTGTAGAGAAACTGCTGAACTGAGCACACTGACACATGCCTATAATACAAACTATTCAGGAGACTGCAAGCTCAAGACTGGCCCGGCAATTCACTGAGGCCCTGTCTCTAAATAAAATTTAAGAAAGTGCGGGGATATAACTCAGTGTTCCTTGGCTCTACTCCCCACAGCAACGTGAGTGAGTGAAAGGGTGGAGGGAAGCAGGGAGAGAGAGGAACAGAAACAGACAGACAGACAGACAGACAAACAGACAGACAGAGAAAATAGAAACTACTGATTCCAAACTATTCACACTCCTACCCAAAATACATATCTAGTTTCACACCTTCACCAGTTATGGTTAATTTTTGTAAATGTTAACCCTTCTAGTAAGTGTATTATCTCATTGTGATAACTGTTCAAGCCTTTCATTTGATTTCATTGGGCTGTTTGTCCTTCTGCTATTGAATTAAGGAAGGAGTCAGCCAAATTCCATCTCACTGCCTGGTTTTATACATAAAGCACCTCACAGTCTGTTCAGATGTTTTCTGAGTCTTTTCCCTCTGCACTGCAATAGTTGAGTAGCTTCAATAGGGCACCAATATTTACTATCTGACTTCTTATGGGAAAATATTCCAGGCCCTGACTTAAAGAAACTTTTCGTGTATTCTTTTTTTTTTGTCTTTTTGAGACAGGGTCTCGCTATGCAGCTGAGGCTGGTCCTGAGCTCACTTTTGTAGCCCAGGCTGGTCTCGAACTCGCACCAATCCTCCTGCCTCAGCCTCCCGAGTGCTGGGATTACAGGCATGAGCCACCACACCTGGCCTTTTTGTGTGTGTGTGTGTGTATCCTGATGTCACTTGACACATGTATGCAATGTGAATATTTTTCTCCCAGTTTGTGCCCCTCCCATTTTACTGATGGTGTCTTTGATGAGTAAAATTTCCTAATTTTTATTAAACCCCAATGTGTCATTTGTTCTTTTATTTAAAGTGCTTTCATATTCTCTCAAAGAAATCTGTATCTACTTTAAAGTAATAACAACATACTTGCATGTTTTCTCCTGAAACCTTTGTAGTTTTCCCTCTTATTTGCTCAGTGTAAGATCACAGATTATTTTTTTGTGTGGTACAAAATAAAAATTGGTTTCTTCTGTCTTTCCACTTGTTTCAGAACTATTGGTTCAGAAGACTTCTCTTTCTCATGAAACTACCTTGATAGTTTTTCATTAAAACTCAACTACGTATCCATTTCAGCACACATTATTTAGTGACATGTATTTGTCTGTCCTTGTTCCCATGCCTATCTATATCACCCTTACTATATAAGCTGAAATTAACCCATTACGAACTTTGCTTCAAGATTACTCTTGTGACTCTGGCTTTTTTTGAATATATATTTTTTGGGATAAACTTGTCAATTTCTACAAAAACTACATTGGGGAGATTGTGCTGAATGCAGAGCAATTTGGGGAGAGGTGACATCCTAACAATATTAAGACACTGACTCCATAAATAAGGTGCTTTTCTCCCTTTAGGTGTTCTTAATTTTCCTCAGCACTGCCTTAAAGTTTTCAGCTGAGGTCTTAGATGTTGTCTGATAACTTTATTTCCAAGTATTCCATGATTTTGTGGAAGACAGGCTTAAACAAATTATTTCCTAATTGTTTGCTGCTAGCATAGAGAAATACAGTTTGACCTTCATTTTCCAGCTTTGCTCTGTTTGCTTAGCAGTAAGTCTATAGATTTCTTTGGAATTTTTTATATAAACAGCTATTCGTCTGTAAATATAAATGATTTCCTTTCCACTTTTGTTCCTTTGCTACAGTTCCTGCAACTTCCACTTCAAGGCCGAATAGAAATGGTGACCATAGATGTCCTCCCATATTTCCAACTGTAGGTAAAAACCATTCAGTGTTTCACCATTAAGAATAAGAGGAGGGACTGGGGAGATAGCTCCATGGCACAAGTGCCTGCCTGGCAAATGCAAGGTCCTGAGTTCAAATCTCGGTCCCATAAAAAAAAAAGAATAAAAAGAACTAGATATTGGGAAAGGGAATGAACTTATTCAAAAAGAAAGAGTTATACGTTGAGCATAAGGGTAGGAGAGGTAGTAGGGGAAAGAGATTTATCTATGTATTTAAACAGGATGGGTGACCGCTGGGAGCTGAGCCCGCGCACCCGCTGCGGGTAAGCCCCTGCGCCCCTCTGCCCCGCCTCTGCGTTCCCGAGACTAACTTCCTGTCCCAAC
>PVJA010019702.1:0-38017 GCA_004027025.1 Myocastor coypus
AAAATTTAAAAAAATAGGAGAAATGAAGCTTGAAAAGGGTAAACAAGTGTGGATTTCAGATGGGGAAGAGCAACCGTGGCTTACATTTCCACTCACTCGTGAATATAGACAAACTCTCCCTGAAGTCCCCTGCGCGGCGATCTCGCCCTGTCTTAACTGCATGAGCAGCACAGGGTTCTCAGTGAAGCTGATCACCATTTTAGGATACAAACAAGGCCACTTAACATCTCTTTGTTGTTTCTTCTAAAACAAAATGACAGCATTATCAGAAGCAAGTGAATAGCCTCCTGTGGTATTACATGTCTCCACAAATACAACAACTTTCCCACGTTTTCCTTTCAATGCTGGTCACGTGAATAATCTCTTTCAGCTATCATATTGCATAGATATAATTTTCTATTTTAAAAAATATATGTGTGCATTTTTCATAACTTTTTTTATTTTCTTGTTTGTTGTTTTTGCGATACCAACGATAAAACTCAGGATCTTGTGCATGCCAGCCAGGTTTTTATCCTGCTGAGCTATCTCCCCAGCCCTAAGTATATATTTATGCTCTATTGATTTCATAATTTTTTTTTTCAGAACTGGGGATCGAATTCAGGACCTTGCTTGACTTCATAATTATTTCTAAGCATTTAATAATATATTTAGTAAATCAATGTGTTAAAATTTTCACAGTGACTTTGCTATATTGTAAGTAACATTTATTTTGGCTAGTTCAATGCATATATTTTTCATGATCACTTAATGTGCTTAGAATATTCCCAGTCCTGGGACTGCTTCTCTGGACCTATTTCCCCAAATTTTACCAGTATAAAATCTTCCAGGAGTGTGAATTGTGGCTAGACATTTTTCTTTTCCATGTTAGCTGTCTCGCCAGTGTTAGGAACGTCATTGCAAAGTTAGGGCTGTTTAAATTTTCAAAAATTAGCTCCACTGAGATATAGAACATCCAGTAAAATATACCATGCACAATTCAATAAAGCTCAGAATGGTATATATCCATGTAGGTACACCACAATGATCTGTAAAACAGTCTCATTACTCCCCAAAAGTTTTGTATGTCTTTTGCCAGGCAATTCACTTTCTAGCCTGGTCCTAGGCACCCACAAAATATTAGTTTGGCTCATTTTTACTAGGATTTCATGTTGGAATTGCAAGCCTAAACCAGTCTGCTTTATTTTGTTCTGCGTACTATTTCTGAGATTTATAAACATCGTTGTATGTATTAGTGGTGTTTGTATTTATGTTAATGAGTAGGATACCTCACAACATTTTATTAATTATTTTACCTGATATTGATCATATGTAGTGATTCTGATTTTGGGGGTGTTATTTATAAAGTTGATCTAAAGAGTCTCACACAGACTTTGTGTGAATAAATGTCCTTAATTCTCTTGGGTAGACACATGAAAGGAGAATTATTGGATAGCATTAAAAATCCATATTTAAATTTCTAGAACCTTTTGCAAACTGTGAGCACAGTGTGTACAGATGAGAAGCTTTCCTGGTGCCATTTAACAACTGGGGCAGACTCTGGGCAGCCTGCAGGACTTCAGTAAGTTCTGATTTCCTTAGCCCCCACAGCACTGGTGTGGAGCTTCTGCTGGTGCTGTTCCAAACTTTTAAGAATTTAGTTGTACTCTGAGTGGCCTGTTGGATGCCAAAGATCTGTCATTTCTTGTTCCAGCATGAAGAGACACTGAACAATACTTTCCTGGAGCCATTTAAGAACTTTGGCAGACTCTAGGTGACCTGCAGGACTGTGGGTAATTATTGGGAGCTTCAAAAATGCCAGATGACAGGAGCAAAAGGCAACCTCAAGCCTCTATCCTGGACAGAACAAATCCAGGAGACAATGACATGCAAGAACTTGTAAATCACACATCTGAAATCTCTGAAATGATTGCAACTGAGGTGAAGGAACAAGTCCATTAGAGTGTAGAAGGAATAAGTACAGAAATAATGTCTCAGGTCCAAAAAGAAACGACAACAATCATGAAAGAATTGCTCAGTACAGCTAATGAAGACCTAGACGGAAAAAATAGAGGAGGATAGAAAAATGATGTAAACACTGAATGAACAGTATGGGAAAGAACTAGAATGCATGCAACAGATTCAAACAAACATCCAAGAAATTAGGAATTGCATTTAAAGCTGGCAAAACCACTTGAATTAAACTCAAGATAGACTTTTAGACTTTGAGGAGGGTGTTGCAGCTAATGAACACGAACTAAATGATCCCTAAAACTAACAACAAACCAGGAAATAGAAATTCAGCAACTATAAGACAATGCAAAGAAAAATAATATAAGAACAATAGGTGACAGTGAATCAGTGGGAGACAGTCCAAATTACATAAAAAGATTATTTGCAAAATTACTAGCAGAACATATTCTAAATGTGGAAAAAGAAATTGACATACATATAAGTGAGGTATATAGAAGTCCACACAGCCATAATCACAATAAATTTACACCTAGATACATAGTAATTAAGATCTCAGAAATTAGCAAAAGAATAGGATATTAAAAATTGCTAGAAAGAAGAAACAGGTCACTCACAATGGAAAACTCATCAGAATCACAGCAGATTTCTCAAAACAAACCATCGAATCAAGAAAAGCTTGGCGTGAAACTTTTCAGGTCCTGAAAGCAAATAACTTCCAAACCAGATTGAAATAAACTGCAATATTATCTATCTAATTCAATGACAAAATACAATCTTTCCATGACAAGAACAATTGAAGAAATTCATGACCACGATACTAACAGTGCAGAGTACTGACAGATATTCAAGAAAGAGATAGAAATGATCATGGTTTCAAGAACAACAAAAAGGAATCACCTAACAGTGCAGTTAATTAAAAAGAGGGAAAATGTAGTGAACCTATCACAGGAAACTATGGGAAAAAGAAAAGCCAGTACATATCAGTTTTTACCGATGTAAATGGCCTCAATCCACCAATATAAAGAAACAGACTAGCAGAGTAGATTAAGAAACAAAATCCAACAATATGCTGCTTATAAAAAACACATTTAACACAAAAGGAAATTTGCAGACTACAAGTCAAAGGATAGAAAACAATCCTTCATACCACATGAAATCAGAAAAAAGAAAGGGTAGCTATCCCGGTTTCTGACAATATTTATTTCCAATCAAAAATCATCTAAAGAGAAAAAGGTCACTACATACTTATTAAAGGAAAATTACAAGAGGAAGAGATAACAATTATAAATATGTATGCATCTAGTGTACGAGCATATTCCTACATAAGATACATTTTAACAAACATGAAAAATCAAATGAGCAATAATGCAATAGTCATGGGAGACTTTAACCTGCCACTGTCACAAAGAGATAGATTAAATAGTCAAAAAATCTACAAAGAAATAATAGTACTGAACCAATATGTGGAAAAAATTGGCTTGGTAGACATTCACAGAGTGTTTCACTCAGCAGCATCAGAATATACAATCTTCTCAGCTGGACATGAGACATTCTCCAAGATAGAACATACATGAGTACACAGAGCACTCGTAAATAAATGCAAAATAATTGAAATTATCCCATTCATGCTATTTGATCATAATGCAATAAAACTGAAAATTATTGATGAAAAAGAAACTACAAAACACCATAAACACATGGAAATGAAATAACCTCCTAAACAACCAGTGGGTCACAGATGAAATTAAGAAATTAAAAAATATTTACAATCAAATGAAAATGCAGATACAGTTTACTGAAACTTGTGGAATAAATAAAAACTGTCTTAAGAGAAGAATTTCTAGCAGTAAAGTCTCACACTGAGAGAACAAAACAAGCCCAAATAAATTATCTTATACTGCACCTCAAACTCCTAGAAAAAGAAAAGCAAGTTAACAAATCCCAGAGAAAGCAGGAAATAATAAGGATAAGTGCAGAAATAAATGAATTTCCGGTGAAGAAAACAATACAAAGAATAAATAAATCAAAGAGTTGGTTCTTTGAAATAGTAAATAAAATTGATAAGCCCCTGGACAACCTAATCAAAAAAAAGAAAGAAAAAAACACAAATTCATGCAATAAAGAATGACAAGATTGGTCAAACAATGGCTATGACTAATCCAGATGGCTGACACTGACAAAAAGAACTATAAGGGGCTGTACATGATTTCAGAGTAAATCCTGAGGGGCCTTGACTGACCTTGTCAGATACAAAAGTTACATTATTAGTTATATAGGTTTTGCTTGAACTTGATCTCAACCATCCAGCAGAAAAGTATAGCCACAAGGTATAAAAACTAAGGCCATATTAGTATGCTGAACTGTAAAAGGTTCAAGACAACAACTTCTTACAATTGCCAGTTCTGCTGATAACTCACTACTATTATGGACTATTGGGCTGTATTGGGTTATTTCGCTGAATTCAAGTATCTACAATCTTTAGACTAGCTTCATTCTAAAGTATGATAAGGCCTTTTAACGACTGATCCAAATATTGCTGCCCTAACTGCAGTGTAACACCCATTTCTGACAAAACAAAATAAAAACAGGAGATAGGTTGGGAACCACAAAGCAAGAAAATCAATCAAATATCTGTAGGAGTGACTTGGCCCAGTGCCTAAAGCAAACAAGTATCTCATTCCTGAGATGAACATCCTGTCTGGTTAAGATTAGCTATCAGTTGTTAGGCAACCTAGTGCCATGTTATGGTTTATGTCTAGTTGTCCCCCCAAAGCCTCATGGAGTCATTGGGCGGGTAATTCTAGAGTTTGAGACTTAATCCATGATCCCTGGGATTATAGGTTTTAGTACTTCTGGGATTATGGGTGTAGCTTAGGGCAGGAGCTAAGGCGGAGAGCCTGAATGTAATATAAAGAGAGACAGAGAGACAGACTGGAGCTCTAGCTGTTGCTGTTGCTCTCTGCTGCCCTGTTTGGTTGACTACCTCTGCCACCATTTTGTTGCTGTTCCGCCGCCATGAACTGGATGCTCTCTGCTCTGTTCCACTCAGCCTTGGGCCAACCGAATATGGACTGAAACCTCCACAAACTGTGAGCTAAATAAACCTTTCCTTCCTTCATTTTGAGTGTTGGGTATTTGTTCCAGCAACGAGCAAAAAGTAACTATGACATGCCATGTGTCACTAATTTCACAAAAGTGTAAACAAAAGACCATTCTCTTGTCAAAGAAATACATATACATATATATATATATATGTATATATATATATATATATATATATATATATATATATATATATATATAGGAGAGTTAGGATAGATATACAGCTACATTCTCTTAGTTCACTGAGAATAAAAGTATGCACTAATATAGTTTAGACAAGATCTCAGGTCTGCAACTTGTCCTCTGAATAACTACTATGAAGACATCAATATGCAATGTATTAATTATTGTAACTTTCCTACTAACCTATTTTGAAATGGTTTCATTGCTATTTTATCTTTCTTTTCTCATTAAAATGAGTAAAAAATTAAAAAAATACAAGCATCATAACATAGCAATATATGCACACCCATGTTTATAACAGCACAGTTTGTAATAGCTAAATCATGGAAATAGCCCAAATGCCTACCAGCAGATGAGTGCCTAAACAAGATGTGTTTTTGTTTAATGTAATGGAGAACTATTCTGTGATAACTTAGTATAAGCTTGAGATATTTCTAGGTAAATGCATGAGCCTTGAGAACAGACTCTTAAGTGAAATAAATTGAACAAGTATATATAAATACTGCATTGTTGCTCTGATACAAGAAATTGAACATATAAATGAGGACAAAAATGTGTAATACATTTTAGAAAAATGCTTAAATTGATAGAGAAACTTGGGAGGGAGAGAGGAAAGGAAGGAGGGGGAAAGAAAAAATGATAAAAGATGGAAAATGGAAACAGCTTCTACAAATAAGGATGAGAAAGGGTATTCAGAGGAGGGTAGAGGATTGGAATTAGAAGAACCAAGTTATACCATGTACAGATAAAAATTCCCTTTGTGGTGTATAGATAAATGAATTTTATCTATCTGTCTGTCTATCTATCTATCTAGTATCTCTATCTATATATGTCTCTCTACATATATACATATACATATGATGTATCAAACTTAATAAAATTAAAAAAGAATGAAAAAAAGAATGAAACCCTAGAGAAACTCAAAGATCATCAATACCTACTTCTAAAATCTTTCCTCTCACAGGATGGAAAACAAAGAGGATATGGATAGTTTCTAGATACATATGAAACACCAAAGCTGAGTCAAGAAGATACACTAACTCTCAATAACCCAATAAGGAGAAACAAAATTTGAATGTAATAAAAAACCTACCTATAAAGAAAAGGCTAGGTCCTGTTGCATTCACAACAGAATTGTACAGGAAATTTAGAGAAGATTTAATGCCAACTTTTTTCAGACTCTTCAATGATGTTGAAAGGGAAACAGTTCTGCCAAACTCATTCCTGGGTGCAACTATTTCTCTGATTTTAAAACCAGAGAAAGATCCACCTAAAAAGGAGAACTATAGGCCAGTCTCTCTAATGAATATAGATGCAAAAATCCTCAATAAAATGCTTGCAAACAGAATGCAAAAAAATCATCAAAAAGATTATACACAATGACCAAGTGGGATTCATTCCAGGAATTCAGAGATGATTCAACATATGCAAATCCATAAATATAATACACCACATCAATAGAACCAAGAACATAAACCACATGATCATCTCAATAGATGCAGAAAAATCTTTAACAAAGTCCAACACTTATTCATGGTAAAAACCCTGCAGAAAATTAGAATAGATGGTTGATATCCTAACCTGATAAAAGCCATCTAGGAGAAACCAACAGACAATTTCATGATAAATGTATAAAAATGAAGGCCTGCACTTTAAAATCAGGAATAAGACAAGGATGTGCACTGTCTCCACTTCCATTGTGGAACTATTAGCCATAGAAATTAGACAAGGGAGATAAATAAAATGAATTGAGATTGCAAAAGAAGTGAAATTATCATTAATTGAAGATGCCATGATACCCTACAGAGAGGACCCGAAAAACTCTTCCAAGGGTCTTGTAGATTAATCACCAAATTCAGCAGTGTAGCAGGATACAAAGTCAATAACCAAAAATCAATGACATTTCTGCACACAATAATTGAATGTACTGAGAGAAAAATTAGGAAATTATGACTTTCACAATAACATCCCCCCCCCCAAAAAAACCCGATATACCTAGGAATCAATGTCACTAAATACATGAAAGATTTATACAGTGACAATTATAGTACTCTGAGAAAAGAGATGGATTTGAAAAAATGAAAAAATGTTCCATGCTCCTGGATAAGAAGGACCAACCTTGTGAAAATGGTCATACTCCCAAAATTGTTATACAGATTGAATGCAATCCCAATTAAAATACATTAGCATACCTCAGAGAGCTAGAGAAAAATATCCTCAATTTCATTTGGGACCTCAAGAGACCCAGGCAGCAATCCTCTTTGCAGATAGTCTAAACTTCAAACCAAGACGGATCAAATGAAATAAAGAAGGCCACTACATATTGGTTAGAGGAAAACTTCAAGATGAAGAGGTGACACTCATAAGTATGTATGCACCCAACACAGGAGCAGCAAGTTATATAAGGCAAGCCTTAAAGGACATGAAAAAATCTAATATCCAATACCACAACCTTAACAGAAGACCTTAACACCCCCTTATCAAAAAACAAACAAAACAAAACAAAACAAAACAAAACAAAAACAGGTAAAGTAGACAAAAACTTAGCAAAGAAGTAGCAGAGCTGAACCAGAACTTGAAACAACGAGAATTAGTGGATATACACGGACTGTTCCACCCAACCACTTCAGAATACACATTTTTGTCAGCTGCACATGGGAAATTTTCTAAAATAGACCACATACTAATACATAGGCCATGCTCAAGTATATGCAAGAAAACAGAAATTATGCCATGCATATTATCTGAACACAGTGCAATGAAATTGGAAATAAATGACAACAGAAACCACAAGAACCCCAGAAATATATAGAAATTAAACAGCACTCTTCTCAACAACCAGTGAGTACAGATGAAATCAAACAATATCTTGAATTTAATGAAAATTCAAACACAACGTACTGGAATTTATGGGATGCAATAAAAGCAGTTCTTAGAGGGAAATTTACAGCTCTGAACTCACACATTAAGAAAACAGAACAGGAAAAAATAAATACTCTCCTGAAGCACCTCAATCGACTAGAAATAGAAGAACAAATGAAATCCGAAGCCTGAAGACAGGAGGAAATTATAAAGATTAGAGCAGAAATTAATTCAATTGAGATAAAGAAAACAATACAAACAATTAATGAATAAAAAATCTGGTTCTTTGAAAGGTTAAATAAAATTGATAAGCCCCTAGATAACTTCATCAAAAAGAGGAAAGAAAAGAGTCAAATCCAAACAATAAGGAATGAAAAGGGTGAAATTACTATAGACACAGCAGAGATTCAGAGGATCATAAATAACTACTTTAAGAATGATTACTCTCAGAAAATTGAAGACACAGATGAAATGGACAGATTCCTAGAAAAGTACAAATTACCAAAACTCAATCAAGAAGATATAACAACTCTCAATAACCTAATAAAAGTCAGTGAAATATGAAATGTAATAAAAAACCTAACGACAAAGAAAAGTCTGGAACCTGATGGATTCACTACTAAATTCTACAAGAAATTTATTAAAGACAACACTCCTCAAACTCTTCAATGAAATTCAAAAGGAAGCAATCCTTCCAAAATGATTCCTAGAGGCAAGTATTACACTGATACCAAAACCAGAGAGAGATGCAACTAAAAAAGATAACTACAGGCCAATTTCTCTCATGAACATAGGTGCAAAAATCTTCAATAAAATCCTTCCCAATAGAATACAACAAATCATCAAGATTATACACCATGACTAAGTAGGATTCATCCCAGGGATGCAAGGATGGTTCAATATATGCAAAGGTATAAATGCAATACATTATATCAATAGAGCCAAGACCAAAAATCACATGATCTTCTGAATTGATGCTGAAAAGGTCTTTGACAAAGTCCAACACTCATTCATGTTCAAAGACCTACAGAAAATTGGAATAGAGGGCTTCTACCTCAACCTGATAAAAGCCATTTACAACCATCCCACAGCCACAGCCACCATAATTGTAAATGGGGAAAAACTGCAGTCTTTTAGTCTCAAATCTGGCACAAGACAAGGATATCCTTATCACCACTTCTATTCAATATAGTTTGGAATCATTAGCTACAGCCATTAGACAAGAAAGAAAAATAAAAGGAATAATAATAGGTAAAGAAGAAGGTAAACTATCATTATTTGGAGATGACATGATAATCTACTTGGAAGACCCAAAGAACTCCACTAAGAAGCTACTGGAATTAATACACAAATTCAGTAGCATAGCAGGTTATAAAGTCAACACACAAAAGTCAGTGACATTCCTCTACACAGATAACAAACACACTGAAAGACAAATTAGAGAATCAGTACCTTTTATGATAGCACCAAAGAAAATTAAATACTTAGGGATTAACCTAACTAAGGAAGTAAAAGACTTTTTTAATGAAAACTATATTGCTCTGAAAAAAGAGTTCCTAGAAAATTTCAGAAAATGGAAAGATATTCCCTGCTCCTGGATAAGAAGAACCAACATTGTTAAGATGGCCATACTCCCTAAATTGTTATACAGATTTAATGCAATTCCTATCCAAATGCCATAAACATAGCTCACAGACCTGGAGAAATTATTACTAAAATTTATTGGGAACAAAAAGACCCAGAATTGCAAAGACAATTCTGGGCAACGAAGGTATGGCAGGAGGCATTACAATTCCTGACCTAAAGTTATACTACAAAGCTACAGTAATAAAATCAGCATGGTACTGGCAAAGGAATAGACCTGGAGATCAGTGGAATAGATTAGAAGATGTAGAAGCAAATACAAACACACTCAGCCAACTTATCTTTGACAAAGGGGCCAAATACGTTTACTGGAAGAAAGATAGTCTCTTTAACAAATGGTGCTGGAAAAATTGGCTCTCTACATGCCAAAAACTAAAACTTGACCCTAGTTTATTGCCATGCACTAAACTAAAGTCAAAATGGATTAAAGATATAAATATTAGAAAAGAAACATTAAATCTCCTGGAAGAGAAAGTGGGAGGAAATCTTGAAGACATCGAAGTAGGCAAAAAGTTCATGGACAGAAATCAAACTGCACGTTTAACACTTGAAAGCATCAACAAATGGGACCTCCTCTGGCTAAGAAGTTTCTGCCTGTCAAAGAAAATTACCAACACAGTGAAAAGACAACCCACAAATTTTGAAAAGATTTTAACTAATAAGTATTCAGATGAAGGTCTTCTATCTAGAATCTACAAAGAACTAAAAACGATTAGAGTTCCAAAATTCAAAGACCCAGTCCAGAAATGGGCATCTGAGAAGAACATACACTTCTCAGAGAAATTCAACAAGCCTATAAATAATGAAGTAATGCTCCACATCGCTAGCCATTCGTGAAATGCAAATCAAAACAACACTTCGAATAGCTACCATAAAGAAATCAACCAGCAACAAATGCTGGAGAGGCTGTGGGGAAAGAGGGACCCTTCTCCACTGCCGGTGGGAATGCAGATTGGTGCAACCATTATGGAAAGCAGTGTGGAGAATCCTTAAAAAACTACAGCTGGAAATTCCATTCAATCCAGCTATCCTCCTACTGGGAATTTTCCCAGAAGAACTGAAAACCTCATACCATCTGTGCATCTATGTTTATAGTAGCCCAATTTGTAATAGCCAAATCTTGGAAACAACCAAAATGCCCATCATTTGAAGAATGGTTGAAAAAAATATGGTATGTTTATACAATGGAATATTACTCAACTATAAAGAATGATAAACTGGTAGACTTCATATATAAATGGATGTACATTGAAAATATATTCATTAGTGAAATAAACCAGACCTACATGTGCAAATATCTTATAGTCTCCTTAGTATGAGAACTCTAAAGAAGAAATAAAAACTTAAGAGGATAACACAGCTGAATGTGTTATGGATTAAACAACGAAGTGACTGGAAGCAGAGAACAGAGGAGACATAGCAGCAGCAAAACCATGCACTTATGTACACAGGATGAATCAGATATTGGTCTTAAGTACCTTCAAAAGGTTCATCACATTGATCATACCACCATGCAACACTAAAACTATGCTTGGAATGCATGTCATTCTCATCTTTTTGATATGTACTGTTCCCAGTGTAAACTCAGTTACTGTTGTACTCTCTCTCAAGTAAATGGTTGGTTAAAAAAAGAGTATTAATTGAGAGTAAGAGACTGGGTCAAATGCCATAGGCTTGACAGACTACAGTTTTGTACATCCTTGGATTTCCAAATGTCTGCATAAAAATTGTGTAACTGCTTATATCACATTCTATGGAGAGTTATTAGAATATCGATGATTGTCGGAAAATATCAATTCCAAGCTAAGTAAAAAATGTTTTATATTCAGAAAGCCAGTGATGATAAGCTCAATTACCTATGTTATAGAGTAATAGTATCATGAAGCTTTTCTGCTTGAGGGTTGAGAATGTATGCTAACAGACCAAAAACTGGAGAAAAGAAAGGTCTATTAGGATAGCCAATATTTTGGCTCTAGCCCTTCAAGGTCAGTAAGGACTCAGGATATAAAGAGAACATGTGCTGTAATATCCTATAACTCAGAGGTGCCCCAAATTTTCTGGTCAAGGAGATTATGAGACCTCAGAGGAAAGGAATAAATGAACTATAGAGTGTCCAAGGAGAGTCACCCAGAGAAAAGCATTATCTCAGACTTTCACAGAAAGCAAACTGGTCAAGCAATGGCCATGACTCATCCCGAAGGCTGACATTGACAACAGTTCTAGAAAGCACTGTACATGGTTCCAAAGTTATCCTGAGGGGATTTGACCTTGGAAGATACAAAAGATGAATGTTTTGTTATACAGGTCTTGCTTTAACTTGCCCTTGATCACCCAGCAGAAAAGCTTAATTACGAGGCATGAAATGCAGAGCTAGTTTGGTGTGATGAGCTGTAGGAGACTTGACTCAATAGCCTCCAACATAGCCAGTTTTACTGGTGGCCCACTGCAAGTGTGGAACATTGGACTGTGTATGCATCTGTTTCCTCTTCGTTCAAAGAGAAGAATTTTTTTTTCTTTCCTTACCAATATCAATTGGAAGGTGTGTCATTCCCACACCCTGTGTTCTGTATTACTATTGTGAGCACAATGTGCAGTGTGTCAATCGTTAAAAAAATTAATTAATGTTTTCTGAAAGTGTTAATGTTTAATTGTTTATTCAATCTTATATATCTATACCTATTAATCTAAACTGGTCAGATGATGAAAATATGTAATGTAACCATTGTTAAATTTTTCTGGTTTTGAAATTCTGCACTATCTGTATTCTTACTTGTTATTGTTTTTCTATCTTTGTTTCTACTATTTTTAGTCTTTAAAATAAAAAAAAATCCTAAAAAAATAAGAGACCCAGAATATCAAATGCAATCCTGAGAAACAAAGGAAAGACAGGAGCTATCACAGGAGGCTTCCTTGACCTGAAATTATACTTTAAAAGTACTATGGCAAAATCTGGCAGAGAGACAGATCTGAGGATCAGTGGAGCAGATCTGAAGATGCACACACAGCTGGAAACACACTCAGCCCCCTTCTGTTTGGTAAAGGGACCAAACATGCTCCCTGGAAGAAAGACAGCCTCTTTAATAAATGATGCTGAACAACTGGTTTTTCACATGCTGAAAGATAAAACTAGATCCATGCCTGTCATCATTCACAAAACTACCGTCAAAATGGATCAAAGATTTAGATATTATAGCAAAAATGCTAAATCTTCTGGAGGAAAATATATGTAAAAATCTTAAAGACATAGGGGCAGGTAGAGGGTTCATGAACAAAATCCAAACTGCATGGGATACTTCAAAGAATCAACCACTTGGATCTCATCTTTTTGAAAAGCTTCTACACTCAAAGAAAATCTCCAACAGAGTAAAAAGAGAACCCACAAACTGAAAAAATTATAGCTGACTATCCCTCCAGCAAAGGTCTTCTATCTGGAACATATAAATAATAAAAAAACCATGCCTTTCTAGTTCAAAGTCCCAATGCAAAAATGGCCATCTGAGATACATATACATTTCTCAGGGGAAGAAATACAAATAGAAAGTAAATATATGAAAAAATGTTCAGTTTCTTTGTCATTTGAGAAATGCAAATTAAAACAATACTGAGATTTGATCTCATTTCAAACAATGGTTTACATCAAGAAGTCAGCCAATAACAAATGCTGGAGTGGCTATGCTGAAAAAGGAATGCTTCTGCACTATTGGTGGGAGTACAGACTGGTACAACCATTATAGAAATCAGTGTGGAGATTACTTCAAAAGCTAGGACTGGAGATGTCATTCAAGTAAGCTATTCCCCTCCTGGGTATTTTCCAGAACTGAAAAACTGTAGAACCACAGTGATATGTGGGGAAAGAGATATGTCTATGTGCACCCATGTTCCAGGAACAACACAGATGTGCTCAACTGAAAATGGATAAATAAGATGTGGTATTTTTATACAGTGAAGAATCATTCAGCTATAAAACAGATAAATTTGAGTATTTTGTTGGTAAACGGATGCAACTAGAGAACAAACATTTAAGTGAAATAAAGCAACTCTGCATATGCAAACATCGTATTGTCTCCTTAATGCGAGAACTTGAAAAAGAAAAGAAAAATGGATTCTGAAGGGTACAATAGATGTTAGGAAAAGGGAATGAACTTATTCAAGTGCAAGGAGTAACCAAATTGAGAAGAACAAGAGAAGGTGTTGGAAAAAAGATTTATCTATGTATATAAAGTGTACAACTGTCTTGTACATTTCTGCTAGTCTATGGAAAGAAGACGTTAATGCTTAATTTGTTTAATCTCTTTTCAATTATTTGTGCTTTTTCTCTTCATTTCTTATACATTTATTTTTTTCTTTTTTCTATTTTACATGCTTATATCTGGTAATATGAATAACTGGTTGGAAGACAACACTGTATTACAACAAATATTGCGAAACTCATACTACTTTGTTAAGTAAAAATCTGTATCAATTATTTTGTTTTAATTCTTTTTTAATTTTATTAATTTCAACAAGAAAGAAATAGCAGTGAGACAGTTTCAGAACCCATCAGTAGGACAGCCACAATAATCAATACAATGCTTATTGTTTTCTTCTAACTTGTACTCACCTTAAATATATGTTATCACAAATTTTTTTTTTCAACACCAGGGATTGAACTCAGGACCCTGCACTTGCCAGGCAAGCACTTATTATACTAAGCTATCTCCCCGGCCCAGTATTTTATTTTATTTGTAATGAAAAGACTCCTAGGCATCCTCACACAGAATTATGGAAGTAGCAGTCATGTGAGCTGCATGAGGAGGTCTATAGCTGGCAGTTTGCCTGCATTTTGCTGGTAGAATCCACCAAAGATCCTAAGGAGAGTGCACCAGGGTGTACTGATTGCTTTTCTCACTGCACTGATAGAGGTTGTGTTCATAAACATAAAATGCTACTTCTCATTTCGACTTTGTCTTTTACCTTCTAAACCCATGAATATGGAGATGGAATTAAGTATTTATTGGTTTTGGACATTTATCTTCCTTTTAATCTCTGCTAGGTTTTGCTATGCTGGGATAACATTTGGATTAAATCTGTAGGACTAGAAACGTCATCCCTGTCTCTTGACTAATCTGACCAGGGGTTAAGGAAAAGAGCTGATATGTCTGAGCCAGCAATAACCATTCTAATGCCCTCAGCCTTGAATGTCCTTCCAGGGTCTTGTACCTCAGTGTTAAACTTTTGAAAAGCCGATTCCTTATACCAGGAAATGAAACTTAATTGCTTTACAGAAAACTTGGTAAAATGTATGGAGAAATGCGGGTATGCTTAATTTCAATTGGCCCACTTTTAAAGATTAAATACAACATGTTGAAAATGATCACATCCAGAGCGGAAATGTTCACCCAGCCAGCTGAGTAACCCATTCCCTTAAATAGCACTTGTGCTTACATGCTTGCTGATATATTTGGTTGTAATGGAGTATCAGAAGGCTCATAACTGCGATGAGATTTCAATAGCAATTTTGAGCAATTTGTCATTTCTGATAGGGAACAAAATTTAATCTGTAACCTCCACTATGTATGACAATCCTAGTTTAAATTATTTCACTGTGGGGTTGGGGACATAGCTTGGTGGTCTAAGCACTTGCTTCCTTGGAAAGCACAGGGACCCAGGTTTGATCCCTAGTACCACATGCTGTGCTGGCCCCAGACTGCTGGGCTATCATGCTGACTCCCAAGGTGGGCATATGCCTGGGAAGGCTGAGACAGAAGAATACTGTGATTCTGAGCTGTGTAGCAAGATCCTGTACCATAGAAGTAAAAACATGAAAAAATAAATTTTTTGAGACATCTCATCAATATTAAACAAAGATTATTTTTTCCCTTTGATATTTACATCATAACAAAAAATGAATTCAGGGAGACAAATTACACGTTTTAGTCTCTCTGAGAGTGATAATAAAACACACAGACTTACTCTTGATCTATCCTCTGTTCCTATTGGGACCAGATTTTCAAAATTCAGTGAAATGAATAATGAGTCATACATTTTTCCAGTTTTTTTGAGACACATCTTTCTCCAGTTGGTCAGAAAATAATAAACACTTTATTTTTCTGTGCCCAAAATTTGTGTTTTTAAAATATAATGTGCCTTGCAACTTGATAAAATGACCTATCATTTTAAAATATGCAAAGTGTGAAGTAATTGCAAGGTTCCTTTTGCCACCAAATACTTCATATAACTTAAAACTTATGCCTCCAAGTGATGAATACTTCAGAGAATCAGACTCAGAGAGAATTAGGCCCAGAACTCTTTTATGGAACTTTGAGGCATTTCAAACACAAAGAAATAGCATATTGCATATAGAGATCATATGGATGGTGTTAACTTTTCTGCAGAAATTCCCTAAAATCGAAAAAAAATGGCGGTGTAGCACTATTCACTCAAGTTGAAAAATGGTGCTGTGAAACATCAATAGAGACCTAGGTTAAATAGAATATGGCCCATCCACAATAAAGAATACTATTCAGCTGTTGAAAAGAAAAAGATTTAGTACATATTGGCTTGGCAAGACATATTTGTGAATGAAAATATTCTCATTTCTACATAAAAGTAAAGTAATGCTGTGATATGGACATTCTTATACATGTATAGGTATGGGATACATGCATGAAATGCAAGCACTAACAGTGCTTCTCCTGAGGGGAGTAGGACTGTATGAACATCTGTGTGTATGCATGAATGCCTATGTATGTTTTGTAGGTGGCATGGAAGCCAGTGAACTGGAAATTAACGTATTTTGTTCAAAATGGTTCTTTTGCTGTAGCTATCTTATGATATTAAACCTGGGTATTGCAACCTGCTAATTCTGAGGAGAAAAGTAAGGACTTTTAGATGCATTCTCTGAAAACCCAAGGTTGTAGTTTAATACTGGTATATTTCCAAATCTGTAATGCTTTTACTGATAGCACAACTGAAAATTTCTGGAATTGGATCTACCTTGGTACGGTAACTTACTGAAGAAAAAAAATGTAGATACAAGGCAGTGGAAAGAGGTAAGCTTTGAGGCTTTCCTAGACCTTCACAAAACCCCTCATGTCTCACACAGGTCCTAGTATAAGACAGGGGATTAATAAGTATTAACAGTGTGAATTTTTTGGTTTGTTAGAAAGTCATGCCTTTTATGACTGAAAACTCAAATATGGGACAAATGATATTACTCGGCCGATTAGATGCACAGTATGAATTTACTACATGGATTAATTCACTTTCCTCAGCAAAGATCTTGCATCAAGGCCAACAGCGGCAAGTGCTTTGTGAAAGGGAAAACTAAAAAACTATCACGGCACCCAGCTCTACACTACGTGGAAATTCTCTGGCCTGGCAGTGCATCCTATTTTCACTAGAGGAATCATTTTCTTCAACATGGTCCACCGGCTTTCTCTACCATGAGACACAAAGCAGGATCACCCAGAACAGACTCCTGGATCTCAGCCAGGCCACATGCCCTGTGGCAAAGCTGTCTGCAACACAAGATCTTTGGGGAGGTCATGTGTGGAGAATGGAAGGCAACACAGGCGGTGCATCAGGTTGAAAGGGGATCACTGCAAGCAGTGTGGGCAGAAGAAACATGGCTGTTTCATATCAAACGATAGGCTGCAGCAGTGGACTTCTAGGAAATCAGACACCTCACCCACATTCCCTTCAATCCACGAGTTTTAATGAAAAAGAGAACAATGAGCAAAAGAAGAAATCGTTTGAAGCTTTAGATTGGGTTGATAGGATATTAGTGGACAAGTGGTAGTGCGCCAAATAACAGTTACCAATGAATATCTTCAGGTGGGCATCCCTATCAGTAACGTGGCCTGTAGACATGAAGCAATTTTATACAGTTAGCAATCAGTATGCCTATAAACATAGTATTTATATGAAAGGTTATCGTATAATCATGGTGCTTACCTAGGTAGAGATTTTCGACTATGCCACTTTTTGAAACCTTGGAAAACAATCTATGTTACTAACTTCCAATGTTAAAATAAAAGCATGAGTCATCTGGAAATTATCAAAATGCTATGTAAAGGCGATGATGCCATTTACTGCACAGAATCAATTTAGCACAGCAATAAAAAAAAAAAAAAAACATACACATGTATAAGCTTTGAAAAAGCAGGCTATTCTTTTCCACAGAACTTTTCATTTAAATTCTGTGGCCATTGTTATGCAGTAAATTTGGTTGTCACACAGCTATAGCTAAAGTGCTTTTTATTTGATGTAATCCTACTGCATCATTAAAATATCAGTATTTTTTATGTTTTGCAAATATTTGTGGACACCATTAAGCAGCACGAAGCACAGTGCTGTAACAAATGTCCATTTTATGGCCACTGTCAGACTATATATTGTATAAAGTCCCAAATATTATCAGCAATCTAGACCTAAATTATCACAACCGTAAGTCCATGAAACACAAGACACATATATAATCTCCCTTAGTCCATGTATTGAAATGTTAGAATTAAAAGCTTGGGCTATCAATTCAGGCAGAAAATGTCATTTTCCAGAGGAATTTTTCCATCCAGAACAAAAGAAGAGAAAAGGCAAGAGAATGAGGCTAACGCTGATTTTTGAGAACAACTCTGAACCTGCAAGAAGAGTTTTATGTCCAAAAGGGAAAAACACAGGTGAGAGGGAAATAAATGTACCAATGGGAAAAGTTAATCTCTTTCATCATTGTGCTTTGTTGTCACTATTATAATTAGCAAAATATTCAGATTGAGTAAGTAATGTTAGTTTATAGTAGAGATTTTTCTCTGAACTCAAAATTCTATCCAAGCAAAGCTAAGATATTGATGTTTTTAATTACGATGACAGATTACTTACAAGATAAAGTTCATTGCAAATACTGAGCAAATAATTTCTAAATTATTTAGCTAAGGTACAGGATACCGTAGGGAATCTAAGGTCTGAACAAAACTGGGAATATTTTATCATGTAATTAGGCAGAACTAGTGTGAGATCTGTCGTGTATACACAGTGATTTTTATTTGTCTTGTAACAAAAGTCCTCTAACTTACTGTTTAATGTTTCCTTTTTACTTCCGAATTTTGTTATCGCTTCCGTAAATCATAGAAGACAAATCACCTCTAACTGCCCATATATCCCTTGGTCTTTTTTCTTGTATAGCTTTGAAGGTAGTGAAAGAATCAATTTCATTGGGTACAAATGACAATATTAATCATAAGAAAATGTCAGGGCTTGTAACAGCAAATACATCTAGAGAAGTTGTGGCCTGTTTAGTTTCCTTCTTCAACTGGTCCTGGACAACAGGGATTGGATGGAAGAGGGGAGCTGCTGCAGTCTGCCTGGACCAAAGTCATAGGCAGAGAAGAAAAAATGATAGACGCACAAAAAAGCAAGTCTTTTCACTTTCGAATGTACTTACTCTCAGACACTTTGATTGGCATGTGAGCCATCCCTATGAAAGATTTCAAATCTTTTCTGTACTCTTCAGATCAAATGAGCATAATCTGCTCTCCAAAATGCCTCTGCAAATGCAGTGCTTTCATTTTTTTTTTTTTTTTTTTTTTTTTGAGACAGGGTCTCATTATGCAGTTGAGGCTGGCCTTGAGCTCACTTTTGTAGCCCAGGCTGGTCTCGAATTTGCACTGATCCTCCCGCCTCAGCCACCCGAGTGCTGGGATTACAGGCGTGCACCACCACAGTGCTTTCATTTTTAATTATGTCTGTTTTCTGTTTATTTCTGGGACCTGTGGAATCGTCCTGGGATAAAGGTTGCCTCATTCATTAGCGGTCAACTTGAACTAACTTTTCCACACTGAGCATTTCTTGATATGAGTGCTGACTTAGAATTTTGATTTTAGTTCTGTTACATATCGTGTTACATATCCTGTTATTGGTAGAATCTATGACAGGCTTTTAAGATGCCTTAATAAATCTGAATTAATAAAAAATTACAGATTTACTTGGAAAGTATTTTTCCTCATGATATGAATTATGTTGTATAATGTGAAAGTCATAGATTTATACATCAGAATAAAAATGTAGATTTTGAGAGATTAAAAACTCAATTTTGGTAGAATATACAGAAGTAAAGGAATAGATTCTTACTCATGTAAATGAACAAAAATGAGAATTTTTGAAGATGGGAAGAATTAAAAATTATTTAAATTAAAATATTCAAAATATTTTTAGCTAAGGTAAGCAGATATTAAAATTTCAATAATTTTTAAAAACCAGTTGAAACATTTTTCTAATTTTAGTTGCTTTCAAAATAACCTAATGAAGCTTTTTTAGAAAAGAGGCCCGGCAGGATGGCTCAGCGGTCTCAAGCGCCTGCTTAGGAAAGCTTAGGCGGCTGCAGGGACCACGGTTCAATCCCCGGCACCACATACAGCGCCAGCTGCCCTCGGGGCAGGCTGAGCCAGCCATAAAAAAAAAATAAACAAACAAACAAAAGTTCTGAAACAAGAAAAAAATAAAACGAAATAAAATATAATATAAAAAAAGAAAGTTTTACATTGTATATTGTATTTATATGTGAATATAGAATCAGTAATCATTTAAAATTTTATTTATCCCACCTAATTTTGTGTCGCCTTATATTCAGTCTTAAGGAGAATGAATGAATGCAGTTTTTTTAAGGTTAATTTAATTATTTACAAATTAAATTTATAATATTATTTCAGCCCGTGAAACAAATGTAACTCCTACCAGTAACATAAATATTTTCCTGAAATTTTGATCCTTTTTCAAAAATATGATCATTGGAAGTTTTTTTTTAATGCCTATGAAAACTGGTATGTATAATTCTTCCTTATTTTTTGTGATGATTTGGATGTGCTGTTTATTATGTCTGATTAGAGGTAGTAATAGAGACTGTAGTAAACCTACAGACCACATGTAATTGACGAATCGATTTCAAAATTATACTCTTTGTGAAATGCCACAGAACAAGCCTGTTGGTAATGTTTATATGTTTGGACAGAATTCTAATGATTAAAAGTGAATCTAATCACACTATACATACCTACAAACATTTTTTGTAATATTTTTCCATTTGAAAATTTTTACAGTTGTGTTTCAAAGTGAAAGAATAATACAAAACTGTTTGTAAGGCTATATTACCCTGGACACAAATATGAATATACATTTCTAGGTAAATATATGAAAAATTTATTTATTTATTTATTTTTATTTATTTATTTATTTTTTGGTGGGACTGGGGTTCAAACTCACGACCTTGCACTTGCCCAGAAGGCACTTGTGCCTCGGAGCCATCTTCCCAGCTCCAATATATGAAAAATTTAAAAGCAGCTTGCTGGTGAAGAGAGGAAGGGGGAGAGCCTTACTTTTCAGTTTGTGCCTTTTGAACAGCTGGAATTTTCAATGTGTCTTTTCCATTTGTGTTTTAAAGCCACCGATTAAAATAAATTGGGTAGGTGGATATTGATTGTTATTTCAGTGTACTTCCTACTTTCCTGTGTTGATTGGTTTTTACTAATAAGCTTTTTATAGCTAAGACAACTCAAGCCTTAAAAAGGAAAGCTTGTGGGTAAGCAGGCCTGTTACTTTGCTTTTATGCAAAGGAAACAAGAGATGCACACGTGGCCAAGAACACCTTTTAAATTCTCCTGTCCCACTTTTTGCTCTAGATGTTTATTTCTGGAATTTTTTGATGTTCAGAGTTTTGATTTACTTGGAGTTTGTGGTTCTTCTATTGCCTTCTTACAGAAAAAATTGCTGTTAAGAAATTGCAGTGACTTTCTTCATTGTCACTCACTGGCATGGGAACTGGTGGCCAGGTGGAAGAGGAATGTCATGCATAATGTCACGCGCCTACAGGTCACCTGTGTGCAGTGCACCTTAAGAAGATGGAATTTTTATCTATTAACATGGTTTAATTAGGGATTGCTTTTGGTTTGGTTTATCATTCTGATCTGACCTTGTATGCAATATGATAGCTCTGCCATTAACATCAAAATTTCTGTTTTCGTTTTAACATTTCATTTGGGCATAATTAAATGACCTATATTATTTCTTGCCTTCTCTGCTTCATAATTTTATCTTCAATTTTTGTTAAAAAATGTTGGTTAATATTTTCTGGCAGTGAAGTAGAATTTTTTTTATCTAAAACAATGTCAAGTTTAAAAGACAATATCCACTAACTTCTGTAATTAGAATTATGTACATAAGAGGCATATAAATATTAATTTTTTTCCATGATACATTCTACTGCTGCAAAAGGAAAGAGAATTCTGTATTTCAGGCTTGCATCTAAAATGTGCTAATGCAGTTAGTAAAAAACCATCAGAAACATTTGTCAGAAAATTTAGTCAAAATAATGGGTCAATTGAATGCCAACTTTTAAGGAGTTTTTGTTGTATGATACTCAGCTAATACCAAAATAAATAGTGAGACTGATTCTTACATTATATCTATACTTAAGATAATGAAAAATAACTTCAGTTTGATTTAAGCTTACATTCTTCCAGTCAAAACACAGAAAGTAATGGGTGAAAATTTTTTATGTTGTATAGATAATGAGAGTGTGGGCTTTACAAAAAATATTTAACTTTAAGAATATTCTGAAGGATCCTAAGATTAATGTATACATTATATTATACTTTTTATTGTTGCACTCATAAAATGCCACATGGAAAATGATAGGCATATAAAAATTTAGTTCAGATTCATTTTGCCATGCAGTTTTTCTGGAAATTACAAAAAAAATCTGTCTTCTTTGGAACTATATCACTATGTTCTTTATACATCAAACAGATAATATTATGGCAAAGATTAAAAAAAATATTTTCCCTCAAAGAGAAATTTGAAGGCTGTTACTAAGAACATACTGAATTACTATATTCTACTATTATTTATCCATAATCTTGAAAGTATACTTTTTGAACATTGGAAATAACAAATATTGGATCTTTGAAAATGTTACTAGATATGAGAAACAAGTAATAGTAAAACATTGTTATTTTGAATCAAGCTATTTCATTCATACATCATTTTAATCAAGCTATGCAAATTAACTTTTATGATAAAATCTTATTTTTTATTCTTTAAAAAAGGGTCAAACTCTTGGGGCAGCATTTTCAGAATTGTCTTAATTTTGCTTAAAAGTAGAGTATATTTTCTGATATTTTAACATTATACCATTAAAGATGCAACCTGCTGACTTACATATTGAAAGTGTGGTACACAAGAATGTATTGTGTCAACTTACCTTCACCTTCTAATTTAAACAAGAGTCAGTATTATTAGGTCATCTGTAGCTTGTTTGTGTAAGCACTGTGACAGTGACTTGACACTCCTCATGGGACAACCTAACTTATACTTTGAAAGCATTAACAGTTTGGTCGAGATTTTCTAGGGAACAATGCACCTAACAGAGTGATTTATTTTTTCTTTCCTCATAGCCACAACTTGCTGTCCATTTATTGAGAATATTTCTAAATTATAAATACCTATTTTACTATTGTTATTACTATACTACTATTACCACTAGATAATAACCACTTAAAATTTTCCAAAACTATAGGTAGATATATATATATATATATATATATATATATATATACTATATAGTTTCCATAATCTTGAATATATATGTAATAGCTGAAGAAAATCAGACACAAAGAAGTTAATTCTATTTCACAATTAGTGAGTAGTGGTGCTGGCATGGGGTATTCTGACTTCTAACTTCCATAAACATGAGGATCAAATCTACTTCCTAATTTCCAATTGATATTAGGTTTATCTAATCTCAGAAATTTATGAGCAAAAGCATAAATTTTGAAAATAATTTCAGTTGTTTAATAATTTTCTCTTATTTACAGATATGCTCTAAATTTACGGAAAAAAAAATGTGTATGGTTTCTCTCAATCCAAGAAAGAAGCTAACTTTCAAAACATTCAAAACTACCAGTAACAGAAAGAAGAGGAAAAAAATTTTTGATAATGAAATGTTTCCCACCATAGTGGACTCTTAAGCATGTTTTCCTCGCATGCGGCGTGCAAGTTGGATATCTTTCGGTATAATTGTTACTCCTTTGGCTTTAATGGCACACAAGTTGTTATCTTCAAACAGGCCAACTGGATAGGCCTAGCTTGCCTCCTACAAAGCACTGATAGCTGTGCTCTGGAGGCGCAGATCTGTTTTGAAATGCTGAGCAATTTCTTGAACCACACACTGGAAAAGAAATTTGCGAATCAGAAGTTCAGCAAACTTGTGATAACGTCTACTTTCACGGAATGCCACAGTTCCAGGCCTGTAAAGATGAGGTTTCTTCACCTCTCCAATAGAGGGCACACTCTTATGAGTGGCTTTTGTAGCCAGTAGTTTTCTGGGAGCTTTACCACCAGTGGATTTATGGGCAGTCTGCTTGGTACGAGCCATGGTACAGGGAAGTCCTTCCCTCCTTCTCCTTTGGCTGGACCTCAGCGAGCAAGAGGCGTCTCTGGTGTTAGAGAGCAACGGCAGCCGGGCAGCGGCTGCGAACACAATTCTAGAGGATAGATTTTCCAGGAGATGACTAAATAATTTTTTAGATATCTCCCGAGGTTAGCAACTGAATGTTCTGACTTATGTTACTACAGATCAGTTATGGTGTTTTCAATTTTATATAAAATTGTATAGTAGTTTTTGGAGGTTTTGGCTCTTTTAATTAATAATCATATTACATGTAACAATAATTTATTATTTTTAATTGATATAGTTGTTTTTCTTTTGTCAATATATCATACTTTATTTAATTTGCTATTGATTGATCCTTGCATTGCCTTGCTTTTATAATTTAATGCTGTATGAAAAATCGTTGACATGGTTTTTGTCAACATATGAAAAGGCATTTCTACAAAAATTGCTGTGTTGGGGACTATAACTAAGTCCAGAATTAAATGAATTGTTAGATCCACCCAACAGTTCTCCCAAATATTTGCACTGATGCATGATAGCTTCCACATTGGTCAAGGGATCAAGATATTTCGTAGATGGATTTCTCCAAAATTATATTTTTAATTAAACCATCACCAACTATAGGAATTTTCAAAAATTTAATTTTAGACAATCTAGTGAGTATACTACTCTGCCACCCGACTGTAGTGCTGGGTTGCATTCTGCTGCGGATGTTGATGGTCTCTGTGGAATGCCAGTGGTCTATTTAAGTAGCTTCTTTTGTAAACACTTGTTCTTCTTCTACTCATTTTAAAAAATATATACTTCTTGGCCCTTATTTATTGCTCTGGATTTATTTTGTGCTGGACATATGCTAAAAATATTTTTAAATGTTCTGTGACTTGTTTTTCTTTTTATTATTTGTTATGAACAGAAATTTAAATTTTAATAAAATTGGATTTAATAATATTTTAATTTGTGGGTAATGCTTTTTGTATTCTATCAAAATATTTACTTACACATAATAAAAATATATCTTTGTATTTTTTTACAGATATTTCATTTATAGCAATATGAAATTAATTTTTCTGTATCAGTAAGTAGGGGCTAGGTTTAAGATTTTCATGTAGGTATAGTCAGTGAATCAAGCAATTATTGAAAATCCTATCCTTTATTTTGTATTTGTTGAAAATACTATCAACAGCGCCCACTCCGTGCCTGCTGGACCTTTCAAGACCCAGCCCCGGCCAGGCTTGTGAGTGAGATCTTCCACAGCACTCACCGGATCCCTTCAAGCCCCAGCCCAGGCCAGAGGTGTGTCGGGGACCATCTTCACACAAATGAGAACCTCCTCCATAGGCCTGCTGTGAAACTCTATGGATGAAATCCCTGCAGAGAGGCTAGGAAACAGAACCATCAGCTAATCCAGAAGCAGACCATCTTACCAGAGGGGCAAAGTGGATTCACTTCCAAGGGCAGCAGCAGGAAGAAGGTGAGCATAGCAACCAGACCCAATCCAGGCAGATCTGGAAAAGGTCAAACTTGGTAGATATGGACCGGGTAGGCTGAGACACTTTGCTAGACACAGATCTGTGAGAGTTCCTCTTTCTTTTTCTCTTGATCTACAGAGAGGCAACAGATAACTGGGTGAACTAGTCTGCCTGGAAGACACCAGGTACATCAGCTGGAGGTAATCAGACAGAACTTAGGGGAACTAATTTAAATACAAATTCCCAATTTAATATCTGCTTAGCTACACAGACATAATGTTTTCTCTTATTATCTAAAACACAAACCCATTAGTTACAATAGTTTACCCACTGCTAAATATCACTACCCATTATTAGAGTTCAGAACTGTAGTTCTGTAAATACAAAGCCATAACTACCTTAACCATATAATCTCTCTTGGGTAAGAATTTCAGTAGGTGCTAGAGTTATAACTGTATTAAAGCTCTACACCAAAGATCAGAGGACATGGGGCCCGGCGGGATGGCTCAGTGGTCTAAAGCGCCTACTTGGGAAAGCTTAGGCAGCTTCAGCGACCAAGGTTTGATCCCCGGCACCACATGCTGCACCAGCCCTGCCCTCAGGGCGAGCTCAGCCGGCCACAAACATGAGTGAATAAACAAACAAAGGTTCTGAAACAAGAAAAAAAAATAATTCTTAAAAAAAAAAGATTGCCGGGCATGGTGGCGCACGCCTGTAATTCCAGCACTTGGGAGGCTGAGGCAAGAGGATCAGTGCAAGTTTGAGACTAGCCTAGGCTACAAAAATGAGCTCAAGGCCAGTCTGAGCTGCATAGTGAGACCCTGTCTCAAAAAGACAAAAAAAAAAAAAAAAAAAAAAAAAAAAAAAAAAAAAAAAAAAAAAAAAAAAAAAAAAAAAAAAAAAAAAAAAAAAAAAAGATCAGAGGACAGTGCTATACAAAATGACAAAGAGAAGGAACAAAATGCAGTCTCAGGCCCCAAGCCCTCCCACAACAAATGCAGAAGACACTAGCATAGAAGAAACTGGGTATCACACAGCTGAAATCTCTGAATTAATAGCATGTAAAGTAAAGAAACAGCTGCAGAAAAATATAGAGGAAACAAGATTAGAAATGATCTCGGAAGTAAAAAAAGAAATGATAACTATAATGAAAGAATTACTAAGTGCTTTTAAAGAAGACACTGATAAAAAATAGAGGAGATTATAAAAATGATAGAATCCATGAATGAACAATACAGGAAAGAAATAGAATATGTGAAGCAGATGCAAAGTGCTAGGCAGGAAATTAAAATCTCAATCATAAACTGGCAAAACAGAGTGAAGATAGAGTTTCAGATCTTAAAGACAGTGCTTCAGCTAATGAAATAAGAAAGATTTCTTAAAGGCAACAAGGATGCAGGAAAAATAATTCAACATCTTTAAGACAATACAAAGATGAACAACATCAGACTAACAGGCATCAATGAAAAAGGAGTCAATACAAATGATATAAAAAGAATGTGGGTAGAAGTAATAGCAAAAAACTTCCCAAATATGGGGGGACAATCTGACATTCAGTTAACTGAAGCATATAGAACTCCAAATAACATCAGTCCAATTAAAAACATTCCCAGACATGTAATAGTCAAGATCCCAGAAATCCAACAGAAGAACAATATACTAAAAGCCACTAGAGAAAAGAAACATTACATTTAAAAGGAAACCCATAAGAATAAAGGCAGATTTCTCTTCACAAACCATCAATTCAAGAAGAGCATGGAGCAGAGTATTTCAAGAGCTCCATGACAAAATTCCTGCTATACCCTGCAAATCTTTTTTCAAGTTTTATAGAGAAGTGAAATACTTCCATGACAAAGAAAACCTAAAGTATTCAATGATGAAAAAGCTAAGTCTATAAAAAAATGCTCCAAGATATTCTAGAGCGGGACCAAAATGATCAGAACTGCAAGAATGAGAATGGAAAGAACCCATAAAACAGGGCAAACAATGAAACACAGAAGAAAAAGGGGTAAACAACAGCAGGTAAATAAGATGTAAATCATAAGTCAATGCATCTCAATTATAATCATCAATGTAAATGGACTCAATTAACCAATTAAAAGAAATAGACTGACACAGTGGATTAGGAAGCATAATCCAAAAATATGCTGTACAAGAAACACATGTAACTCAGAAAGAAATTCATAGGCTGAAAGTAAAAGGATGGAAAAAAATATTACATACCCCAGCACCTCAGAAAAAAGCAAGGGTAAGTAATCCTACTCTTAGACAGTCTCAGCTTCAAACCAAGAATGATCAAATGAAATAAAGAAGGCCACTACATACTGGTTAGGGGAAAAATTCCAAGACAAAGAGGTAACACTCATAAACATGTGCACATCCAACATGAGAGGACCCAGCTATATACGGCAAATATTAATGAACAGATAAATTCTAATATCCAATACAACAATTCTAATACGAGATCTTAACACCTTCTTATCCCCCAAAAGATGGGTCAAGCAGACAAAAAAATTAGCAAAGAAGTAGCAGAACTGAACCAGAACTTGGAACAAATGGACCTAGTGAACATATACAGTGTTCCACACAGATACATCTTAATACACATTTTTTTCAGCTGTGTATGGGACATTTTCTAAAATAGACCACATACTAGTCCAAAGGTCGTGCTGGTCGTGCTCACATATATGCAAGAAAACAGGAATTATCCCATGCATATTACCACAGGGCTATGAAACTGTAAATAAATGACAAAAGAAATGACAAAAAATCATGAACAAATGGAAATTAAATAATATCCTCCTCAGCAAACAATGGGTTACAGATGAAGTTAAATATGAAGTTAAACAATATCTACAAATCAATGAAAATTCAAGCATAATTTATTGGAATTTACATGATATAGTCAAAGCAGTTCTTAGAGAGAAATTTATCACTGTGAAGGCACACATTAGGAAAACAGAATGAGAAAAAATAAATGCTTTAATGCTGCTTTTGAAACTTAGAGAAAATGAAGAGCAAACCAAACACAATGCCCAGAGTTGGGAAGAAATTGTAACAATTAGAACAGCTATTAATGCAATCGAGACAAAGAAAACAATACAAAGAGTTAACAAATCAAAACCTGGTTCTTTGAAAGATTAAATAAAATTGATAGTCCCCTAGCTATTCTCATCAAAAACAAGCAAGAAAAAACTCAAATTCAAGCAATAAGGAACGAAAAGGTTGAAATTAACACTGACCCAGTGGAGATTCAGAAGATCATCAATAGCTACTTTGAGAATCTGTACTCTCACAGAATTGAAGGCACAGAACAGAAACAATACCTTTTACAGTAGTACCACAGAAAATTAAATATTTTGAAATTAATCTAACTAAAGAAGTAAAAGATCTATTCAATGAAATTTACAATACTCTGAAAAAAGTTAGTAGGGGGTTTCAGAAAAAGGAAAGATATTCCCTGCTCTTGGATAGGAAGAAACAAAATGGTGAAGATGACCATAGTTCCAAAATTATTATGTAGATTTAATGCAATCCTTATTGAAATACCACAAATGTACCTCACAGATGTAGAGAAATCACTCTTAAAATTTATTTGGAACCAGAAAAGACTTAGAATAGCAAAGAGGATTCTGAGGAACAAAGACAAAATAGGAGGCATTACAATTCCTGACTTGAAGTTGTACTACAAAGCTACTGTCATAAAATCAGAATGGTATTTCCAAAAATAGACCTGAGGATCAGTGGAATAGATTAAAAGATGTAGAAACAACTACAAATACAGTCAGCCACCTTATCTTTCACAAAGGTGTCAAACATGCTTACTGAAAGATAACCTCTTTCACAAATGGTGCTGGATAAACTGGCTCTTTACATGCTGAAAACTAAAACTTGGTATAGTCTATCACCATGCACTAAACTAAAGTCAAAATGGATTAAAGATCTAAATATTAAAACAGAGCCACTAAATCTCCCAGAAGAGAAAGTAGGTGGAAATCTTGAAGACATCGAGGTAGGCAAAGAGTTACTGAACAAAAATCAAACTGGACAAGCAATACTTGAAAGGATTGACAACTGGGGTCTCCTCTTATTGAGAAGTGTTTGCAAGTTAAAAGAAATTAGCACAGAGTGAAAAGAACCCACAAATTTGGACAAAAATCTTAACTAGTAAGCACTCAGGCAAAGGTCTTCTCTCTAGAATTTATAAAAGGCTATAAAACATTAGGGCCCCCAAATTTAGATTCAATCCAGAAATGGGCATCTGAGATGAATATACAGTTCTCAGAGGAAATAATACTAGAAGCTAATAAATACATGAAAAAATGCCCCACATCACTTGCCATCCATGAAATTTATTTATTTATTTATTTATTTATTTATTTATTTATTTATTAATTTTTTTTATTTTTTTGTCTTTTTGAGACAGGGTCTCGCTATGCAGTTGAGGCTGGCCTTGAGCTCACTTTTGTAGCCCAAGCTGGTCTCGAACTCGCACCAATCCTCCTGCCTCAGCCTCCCGAGTGCTGGGATTACAGGCGTGAGCCACCACGCCCGGCCTATGAAATGAAATTTAAAAACAGCAGTTAGATACCATCTCACCCCAGAAAGAATGACTACGATAAAATATATCAATCAACAAGAAATGTTGGCAAGGCTGTGGGGAAAGGAGCCCTTCTCCACTGCTGATGGGAATGTAGATGATTAGCAATCATTGCAATCATAATGGAAATAATACAATCATTATGGAAATCAGGGTAGAGATTCCTTAAAACACTAGGACTGCAAATCTCATTCAATCCACCTATTCCCCCTACTGGCAATTTTCCCAGAAGAATTGAAAACATCATATCATAGTGATATTTGTGCACCTATGTTTATAGAAACGTGATTTCTGAAAGCCAAATCTTGATAACAATCAAAATGCCCTGAAGAGTGAATGAAAAAGATGTGGCTTTTTTATACAATGGAGTATTACCTATAAAGAATAACAAACTTGATGTCTTCATATGTAAGTGGATCCAACTTGAAGATATATATGTATATATACATACATATATATACATGTATATGTGTATGTATATATGCATATATATACCTTTATATTTTCTTTAGGATGATTTTCTTTTGGTGGTACCAGGGATCAAACTCAGGACATTGCACTTTCCAGGCAAGCACTTATTTCACTAAGCTGTCTCCCCAGCCCTTGAATATATATTTGTTTGTTTTTTTTATTTTTTTTTATGGCCGGCTCAGCCTGCCCTGAGGGCAGGGCTGATGCAGCATGTGGTTCCGGGGATCGAACCACGGTCCCTGAAGACGCCTAAGCTTTCCGAAGCAGGTGCTTCAGACCACTGAGCCATCCTGCCAGGCCCTGAATATATATTTGTAATTAAAAAAAAAGCAGACCTACATGTGTAAAAATCATATAGTCTCCCTAATGTAAGAACTCACAAAAAGAAATACAAATTGAAAGGTATAACATAGTTAAATGGAAAGCTAGAACTTAAGAATTAGACAACAAAAAGAGAGCAAGGGAAAAAGGAAACATGGCAGCATCAAAACCATACATTTCTATACACAAGTCGTCAAAGCAATGGTCCTAAGAATCTCTGTCAAGTTTTTTTTTTTTTTTTTTTTTTGGCGAGTGGGGAGGGAAGTGTCTACAGAGAGCTCAGGGTCTTACTATTAGATTGGACTACTAGTAATCCACGTCTTTACAGCCTCCCAAGAACTGAGATTACAGGTGCGTACCACCATACCTAGTCTCAATTGTCATCTGAGTGCACCCTGGGGGGTAGGGCCAGCACGGCAGGCCTGGGGATTGAATCCCTGGCCCCTATGCCTGTTTGCAGGTGTCTTAATACATTGAGCTATTTGGTTTTTTTATTTTTATTTATTTATTTATTTATTTATTTTTTTGTCTTTTTGAGACAGGGTCTCGTTGTGCAGTTGAGGCTGGCCTTGAGTTCACTTTTGCAGCCCAGGCTGGTCTCGAACTCGCACTGATCCTCCTGCCTCAGACTCCCGAGTGCTGGGATTACAGGCGTGCGCCACCACGCCCGGCTTGGTTTTTTATTTTTATAACAAGCATTTATTTAGTTCATATATTACATATAGATTGTGCATATATAGATGTACATATATATTCTCTAGATATGTGTGTATCTTTTCAAAATTTGGCCTATGAAAAGTCATTTTTTTCTATTTTTTGAAAGAATTTTCCAAAGGAAATTTAATTTCACAGAGGTTTTCTAAGTGGGAGACTGGACCATATGGTAAAAGACATACTTTTGATAATTAGTTTTTGCTCCAGTAGCTAAAATTCTAAGGGAATTTTTTTCACTTTTGACAGGCTGGCCCAAAAGATGATTGATTGATTGATTGATTGATTGATTGATTGATTGATTTACATTTTGAGATACGCTCTCACTGTTCAGTTCTGGTTGGCCTTGAGCTCACTTTGTAGCCCAGGCCAATCTTGAACTTGAAACACCCCTCCTGCCTTAGCTTCCTGAGGAGTGCACCAACACACATGGCGCATGCTCTCCTTTCAACAAAATGTTTTACATATTTTATTTGGGACCAGGTTTGTGTTACATGTGGGTGAGCACTGTCAAGTATAGTCTGTCCTCAGTGAGACTACATGATAGTAGTAAAACATGTAGTAGCTTTTAGATTTCACATAAAATGAAAGTATGATCAATGTTATAAAGTATAAATACATGAAACATTATTGAATATAAAATTTGAATATATTCAATTGGGCAAGTTAAATAAAAGAAGGACACAATACCTCAACAGAGAAACGACAGAAGAGCTGACATGGACTGTACTTACTACACCCATTTCTGATGTTAGTCACTTTCCTTTCACCATTGGAACTATTTCTGTGGAAAAGCCAGTTTCTAGCCCTGGCATGATGGCTAGTGCCTGTCACCTTGACTTGGCAGGCCAAGGCAGGAGGATCAAGAGTTCAAGGTCAGCCAGGTGTGGAAGAGAGTAAGTAGGAGTAGTCTCTGGTTAACATTTTGTTGGTACTTTGGTAGAGAACATGGATAAACAAAATAAGAATGAGAGCAAAGGAAAGAAAGATCGAAGTGGAAAGACTGAAAGGACATAGAAAAACCAAGGGGTTGAAAATTTCAGTGTGAAGATTCTAAGGCCAGGAGATGTTAGCCTATGAAATGATGTTGCTTAAGATTTAACTTCTCGTGTTTTGTGAAGAGACAGAGACTGAGCGGTTGCTGCTGCACTGCTGGCCTCGAGCAGCAGTCAACTCCACAAAGAACCTGGGAGCAGAAGATTCGAAATCGAATCTCTTCTCTCATCCCTCTCCTGACAGCAACTTTATCTTCAAACATGATAGCTAGCAATGTTACCAACAAGACAGATTCTTGCTCCATGAATTTCCGTGTGTTCACTAGGAATCTGAACACTCTCGTAGGGAAGAAATCTGATGTGGAGGCCTTCTTCTCGAAGTATGGCAAAATTGTGAGTTGCTCTGTTCATAAGGGCTTTGCCTTTGTCCAGTGTGTTAATGAGAGAAATGCCCGGCCTGCTGTAGCTGGAGAGGATGGCGGAATGATTGCTGGGCAGGTTTCAGATATTAATCTGGCTGCAGAGCCAAAACTGAACAGAGGAAAACCAGGTGTGAAACGATCTGCAGCAGAGATGTACTGCTCCTCTTTTGACTTGGAGTGTGGCTTTTAACGTGATTATTATGACAGGATGTACAGATATCCTGTACACGTTCCTCCTCCTGCACGTGTTGCTCCTCCTCCTTTTGCTCAGGCTGTAGTGCTCTTGAAATGCCAGCGTGTATCAGGAAACGCTACCTGAAGAGGCAAGAGTGGCTTCAATTGTAAGAGTGGCCAGTGGGGGTCTTCGCCCAAGTCTGGAAAGTTCAAAGGCCATTAAGAAGGAGCTGATCCAGATAAAACAAGAAGTGGATTCTTTACTGGAAAGCCTGAGGGAAATTAAGAAGGAACAGAGCAAACAAGCAGCAGTGGAGATGAAGAATGATTAAGACTGAAGAGGAGCAGATCACCACTTCTCAGAAGAAAGATGAGACCAATGTGAAGATGGAGTCGGAGGGTGCTGCGGATGACTGTTGAGGAGGGGGATCTCCTGGACGATGATGAAAATAAAGATTGGGCGGAGTTGATCAAGGATGACGAAAAAGAGGCTGAGGAAGAAGAGGATGACAGAGCATCAATGGCGAGCATGACTCTTAGGCACATAACTGGGTTTAGCAGCCTTGTCTCACTATTTCTTTATCTAGGCACTTGTCTGAGATCAAAATTTCACCGGGTCCTCTCCCCTAGTATCTTCAGCACGTGCTCACTGTTCTCCCTGTGCTGTGCCACGTTCATCATTGTCCTGTGTCTAGCCATTTTTACTTCCTTTGATGCTCCTAGGGGTTTTTTTAAGTCTTCTCCTATAATTTTTGCTTTTTTAATTTTGATACCTCTTTGCGACTTAAAAATAAAAAGGTTGTATCTTTTTAATCAGCTATCTCCACAATAATCTCTCATTATATAGGAAGTATAGCTATTTCCATTCATACATGATTTCAGTCATTGCTTCCCTAACTGCAAAGGCAATCTCAGTTAGTGTAGCATCTGAAAGCAGCTTTGTTTGACTTAAGAGTTATGTGTAATGCCCCATATCAAGTACTTTGTGGAACTGTCACACACAGATGTAACAAATGTATTTTTGTGAATGAAAGCATATGAAATGCACCCTCTAGAAAAATTGGTGTGATAGTCTTTGTTTTCTAAAGTTTATGCTGTGGGTTATTTTTTGTGAACACCTGATGATTGGGATCTTTTTTCTCAAAATAAACAAGTCCTTATTAAACCAGAGGGGAGAAAAGACTTAAGTTCTCTACAAAGGTTACAGTCATTATGAGGTACAAATCTGAATAGCAGAATAAATTTCATATAAAAAGAATACTTCAAAACATAAACAGAACTGTGACGCTAGTGTGTTACGTTTATCATCGGTAATTGCCATTACATTTGTCCAGCATGATGGTAGGATTTCACCCCAAAGTGTATCACACATTTTGAAGGTTTTTACTTTCTGCCAGGTAGCAGATGGGATACAGACCCTAAAGGGTCAGTGCAGCAGCATGCAATCTTTGGCCATGGAAGTCAAGAGCAGTCGAAATCTTGGCAGATAAGTCTCTGGAATCAAGAGAGCTTGAAATTAAGAAAAGTGTTAAAGATACATTAGTTATCACATATGTTCAGTCTGATATGTGGTCAAGGCTGAGTTAGAGCAGACGGCAAAGGAGGGACTGGAAATCACAATTCATGTCACATTCTGCTTTATAATTTGATGTCTGCAGCTCAGTTGCTCAGTTGGGAGCTCCATGGCACATTTCTAAGCCTGGGAACACCTCCCACTCAGAAACTGCCCACACCACTCGGTGAGAGAGACATTTCTAAAGATGAGAGATGAATAACTTTCTGAAGACGAGACTTCGAAATGTACCTCTTCCCATTTGGTGATCCACACAGAACGGGAAGTTTCTCACTAGCCTCCGTCAATGCTTCAGTGCTTGAAATTTGAATTTACCAGACACTTTCACACACTGATCAGCCCAGGTATGTAGCTAAAAAGCAACACAGGCGTTTGGCAATTTGTAGCCCTGTCAGTGGTTGACTACTCTAACTGGATGAGCATGGAATCACATGGAACTATAGTTCTGTCATTCTTGATATTTTTATTGTCCTTGAATCATTCTTTTCTCATTTCAGGTCAGTGGCATTATCTCCTTTTGGGGCTGGGGAGATAGCTCCATGGCATAAGTGCCTGTCTGGCAAGTGCAAAGTCATGAGTTCAAAACTCAGTCCCACAAAAAAATTAAATAAATTGTACCCCTTGTATCTCTACAGTGTCAATTTGTTTCAATAAGTCTAATTATTATATAATTTTGCGTTGCCTAAAATTAGAATAAACAATTATATATCCCCAGGAGGATCATCTGGGCATATGCATTAATTCACTTTCTAAGTGGTCAGAGACATTTCTATTTTGGTTGTTTGGCTCTATGGTGCTTAAACTCTAAATTATAGTCTGGTGTCTTCCATTTTAGAAACTACATCCATCTAGCTGTAGTGGTAAACAAAGGACTACTTACATTTTTATTTTTACTAAATGCTTACTCTGAGCTATAGGTGTAAGTTTTTCTGTGCTACTAGTACAATTTCCTCATATTTCTTTTGGGTGGCTTTGCTTTACATTTCTTTGTTAGAAATATCCATGTCTAATGTGTTGCAATGTGGTTTGCAAAGCTCACATTCAAATTATTAATATCTTTCTTGTTAACAGATACGGTTTCTTTCTATACCACTAGAGATAAAAAGATAAAATTTGTGTTAAAATGCTTGGTTTTTTTTTCTCGGCCAGGGAGATGGCTCAGCAGCATGAGTACTGCACAGCAACAACAACAATAACAACAGGAACAACAAAAAGACACCTATCTTTAGGGCGGGACAAATATCATCAACAGATTAAATCTCCTGCAAGCAGGCACAGGGTCCCTTCAAGGTTTACCTTGGAACCAAGTACTGGAATTTGCAAAACTTGTCAGTTTCAAACATCTGGATGAATCATGGCCAATGCATGACCATTTTACTCTCTGTGAAATCCAGAAAGAATGTTTTTTCTCTAGGTGACTCTCCTTAGGCACACTGTACATCATCGAACACTTTCCTCTGTGGTTCCATAATCTCCTTGAACAGGAAGTTTGGGACTCTGCTGAGGTATATGCTATTACACTACAGGTTTTTTTATGTCCTATGTTCTTACTGAGCTTAAAGGACTAGAGACAAAATATTGGCCATACTTGTATCCCTTCTTTTTCTTTAATTGTTTGGACTACCAGCATAAGTTGTTAACCATCCAGAAGAGAAGCTTAATAATATTATATTGCTCTCTGTAACTTAGGCACTTGAACTCAACATCACTATCTTTCTGAATATCAAACCCCTTACATATAACATGAAATAGGTATTTTCCATCAATTGTTGATATTCTAAACTTTAAAACCCCTGTAGACTGTAAAAAAAAGAACAAATATACATTGTTACACAGATATTTTTGAACTTACCATTTACAAAATTGTAGTGGTACACTTCCATGGCCTTTTTCCCTTGTCTCATATTCTATTAGCTTCCTCCTGTCCTTCCTTCCTTCCTTCCTTTCTTTCTCCCTCCCTCCCTCCCTTCTTTCTTTCTTTATTTCTTTCTAATTTTAAAGCAAACATTTTCTTGAGAGTATCACAATAATCAATACGACACTAGAAGCAGTGCATAATTAGAATGATAGGCATTCCAAGCATGGTTTTTAGTATTACACATTGGTATCCTGAGTATATTTTCTTAGCTCATAGATATCATCATATTTTGTTAGTGAGGCTGTAAATTCTATCTATTACCTACTAGTTCCAAAAATCTGTTGAAGAATTTTAGGATCATTGTTTTAATCATCTTTTGTGTATAAATGCATGGTTTTGTCCCTATCATGTTTTCTAATTTTTCTCTTACCTCTCTCTTCATTGTTTGATCCATAAATTCTCACTTTCCACTTAACTACATTATGCCTTTCCATTTTTATTTCTTCTTTGGAGTTCTTACACTAAGGAGATTATATGATATTTACACATGTATGACTGGTTTATTTCACTTATGAGTACTTGTTCAAGATATATCCCCTTATATATGAAGGCTTTGAGTTTGTCATTCTTCATAGCTGAGTAATATCTCATTGTGTAAAAATAACACATCTGTTTCAGCCATCATCAGGCGACAGGCAATTTGGTTGTTTCCAAGATTTGACTATCATAAACTGTGCTGATATAAATATAGATGCACAAATATCACTATGATATGATGTTTTCAGTTCTTCTGGGGAAACTCCCAGTAGGAGGATAGCTGGATTGAATGAGATTTACAGCCACATTTTTTAAGGAGTCTCCACACTGATTTCCATAATGCTTGTAACAGTCTGCATTCCCATCAGCAGTGCAGAAGGGTTCTTTTTCCCCACACAGTCTCTCCAAGATTTGTTGTTGCTTAATTTCTTTATGGTAACCATTCTTTCTGCAGTTAGATGACTTCTCAGTGTTGTTTAAATTTGCATTTCAAGGATGGCTAATGATATGGATCTTTTCTTCATGTACTTTTTTTTTTTCCAATTCTTTTATTGTTTAAATTTAACAATGGTTATATTACATATTTTCATCATCGGATCAGTTTAGATTAATACATATAGGTATATAAGATTGATCAAACAACTAAACATTAACCTTTCTAAATCCACATTACTTTTTTTTTTCTTTTCCCCCTTTTTTTCTTTGAAAGTTGACATATTGCATATT
>PVJA010019703.1:0-38009 GCA_004027025.1 Myocastor coypus
TTAGAAAGGTTAATGTTTAGTTGTTTGATCAATCTTATATACCTATATGTATTAATCTAAACTGATCCGATGATGAAAATATGTAATATAACCATTGTTAAATTTAAACAATAAAAGAATTGGAAAAAAAAAAGAAAAAAAAGAAAAAAAAATACTTCCAGATACTTATCATTAAGCCATTCCAGAAACTCAGAGTTCTCCAGCTCTCTGCAAAGGACCCCTCTACTTTTTCCAGCCCTAAATTAAGCCTGCTTTGAATTTAACCATTTTGATCTTGTTTTTCCTTTACTTCATGACCTGTATCAGTCTGCAACAGGTCTATGGTCTGGTATGAATCTGTGTGAAAGCGGTTTGCTGTGTTCTTTTGCCTCATATGGTAAACTTTTTGAGAATAAGCCCTGTCATTCTTCTCTGCACTTCTAATGGTCTACTCCAAAGTGATGTTCTTTACCAATATGATACAGTATCAGTTTTATAAAGTATGTTCCACCCCATAATCACCTGTGCAAATTAAAATACATCATTATAAAACATTTACAGAGAATATTTTAGAATAAAATGCTCTGTCTTTAAAGAAAATGTGCTCCAATGTGGGCCACTACCAAGAGTGTCTCTCTGAAAATGGAGAACTGGTTATAAAGGTAGAGTAAGTTTTTACCAAAAAGAGGAAGAACGAATGTGCAACTGTGGAAAAGCAAGACGGATAAAGGAGAGAACAGAGATGATGATTAGATGCTGAAGAGTAAAATATTGAAGATAAAATCTTATGTACTGAAGAGTAAAATCTAAGCAGTATATATGCTTCCCATGTATCCCACTTTTTATATGTGAAACTCATTTACTTATCACAATTCTATGACATAGCTACTGTCACTACCTGCATTTTCAAAGGAAGAACTAAAAACTGAGGTCAACAAGTGACATGTTCAGGCTCATGCCACCTGCAGTGAAAGTGGGATTTGAGTCGAGGCAGACAAGCTCTGTTCCTTTTGTTCTAATCCCCTGAATTCTCTAAGCTCGAAATCCACACCAGAAAACTGTGGAGCAATGACATTGAGTGGTCTGAGAAGTACTTCTATTATTGAAATACCTAAAATCAGAATTCAATGTGAATTGTTTTCTGAAATCTTTGAAAAGTATTGTCATCCATGGTAAACTGATTGTATTTCATTTTTGGAAATTTTTCTGCACTAGTTTCAGTTATAAAAACGTCAATATTTTTTAGTGTCTAATAATAGGTTTCTAAGAAAAGTGATTTCAAAAATCTAGAAAGTTTAGTGATCCAATCATCACATAGAGTATTTACAAGTAGGCAGGAATTTTTCTTTGAAGTGAAAATTTCTACTTAAGATTGACGGCATAGCCGTACTTTGAAATGTACTGTCCAAATTAAATTGCATCATTATAAAATATAAAACATAAAATATAAAATGACATCTTAGAGTAAAAAGCTTGCTAGTGCTGTACTTAATATCATATGTGTCCTGATCTTCCAAGTAAATTTATCTATTTTTGTTCTGTTTTAGTAATTTTTCTGTATTAAATATGTATGCTTAGGAAAAGCACAGCACCTCCAACATACTACTACTTAGTTCTTCTGTGCAACTATTTTTATTGAAGGTTTCTACCTTTAAACAGAATTGGGGAGATTTGTGCAGCTCTCCCTTCACATGGTGTCTCTGGAATTTTAATCACATTGCTCAAGAACAATGATTTTTCTTGGACTGTCTTCCATTTCTCTTCATAGAGGGAAATGATACATATTTTTACTAAGTCATCAATTCCTTGTTGCAATTCTACCCTTGGCTTCATGCATGCATGGTTTTATAAAAGAGGGATCAAGTTTTATATGCTTCAGGGACAGCACAGAGAAAGAGGATCCAGCAGAGACTTGGCTATAGCCTACAAATGCCTGCTGTCAAATTTTTCCCTTCTCCTCTGTTTGACACGATGGAATCCTTTACAAACATGTCGATTTAGAACAGCACGACACATCCTAAATTATGAAAACAGTATTCACATGTGAGCATCAAAAAAGCAGACTCATCATGTGGTATTGTTCTGAAGAGAAAACTCATTGATGAGAAGAGAAGACTATCCATCAATTATTTCAGTGTTTTGAAGGCCATGGTGTAGGGTGGCTGTTTGACTCTTGCTGCAGGAGGGCAGGTTTGCTGTGATCTACATGAATCTAACAATATATGGTTTTGGTTTTGATAGCAGATGTTATAGGAATAATATGCAAGTTTGTGATGTGTTGTATCTTTGGGGTAAAAATGAATCTAGGTAGCATTGAAAATATTGTAGTTGTGTTTGTTAATTGAAGTTGTTGTGCTTTGTTCTTTAGTTCAGAGCATCATGCCTATACAGACAGAGGGAAAAGCAATTATTTTTAGCAACTGTGAAACTGGTTTGCAGGATTCCTGGCATGAAGCAAGCCTCTAGACATACAGGGAGGGAAAGAGAGGGGTCACAGGCTGGGCTTTATTTGTAGAATGTACTTGTCATTTCTGGAAACCAATAATGTTTTACATGTGTTTTGTTTCAATCCTTGATAACAATAAGCTTGCTATAAATGTGGTGCCGTTAAGCAAAGTGGATGTGTCAGTGACAGTTTCTGAGATCTACAATTGTGCTCTCATTTTTGTGTGATTCAACAATTTAGCCATCGGGAATCATTGCAGCATATTGAAGATTCTATCTTCTGTTTCATTTCAATCCTGGAAATACTTATAAGAAAATATTACTTTCGCCCATGCCGAGCGGAAGAGATTCAATGACACAAAATACAACAGCATAATCTCTGGGATATGAGTGCTTGTGAGCAAATGTCCAGACACCTTAAATAAACACAGGCCCTTCTTTTAAAAACTACGCATGAGAATTAAATTTAATAAGACATTTTTGTCCAAACTATTTTGGTTACCACTTCAAGGTTAATCTCTGATGTATATTTTAACCACATCACTATACTAATAAAGCAGTATAATAGCTTTCTGTAACTAACAGACAATAGCTGTGTGTTGTTCTGATTCTCAAGATTTGTTTCAAATGCAAATGCAATCCCTTAGACAGGCTCTTTACATCTTGACTTTTAGACATCTACTATAAAACATCTGAACTTAGGTGCCCAGGCAGTTGGGAAACCTTTGTTCCTAGTTCTTGGCCATTGTTAATAAGAATTGCTAATGTTTTGGAGTAATTAATATCATTCAGATATAACACAAGTGCTGTTCATGTATTATCTCATTTACGTGGCATAAAATTCTGTGTAAATAAGACTTAATGTTTCCCTCTACAATGAGATTTAAAAGACACAGAAGTAGGAAACTTCCTCTGAGTTTGAAGGTAATATGAATTCAGAATGAATCCCGTCTTCGCTTAGATTTAAGAGAGATGTAAACCACTAACCCCAAATCATCTTGAATTCTACCTAAAATTAACCTCTTGACTGTGTTACCTTAGTTGGACTGATTGTGTGGCTTCCTGTTTGATTTTGCTCCTGGCACCTGACTCATATGAAACTTTGCTTCCTATGTGTTAGTTTTTAAGCCATAGTTTTCCAGTACTTATTTTTCTATAACTTCCTATTGGGTTGCCCCTTGTGTAATCTCCTGAGGAAATATTATATTAGGTCAACTTTTTGCTTATTGTTCTTATTTTTACAGATCCCTTAGAAACCTTTTGGGTGCTGACATGGATGCAGAATCCCTTTGGTTATGTATGAGTCTCCTTTGGTTCTTGAGTTTTGGAGGCACAGTTCTTTCTCAGAACCTGATAAAACTAAGAATTTCTAGCCAGAAATGACAACTACACATAGAAACAAGACTTTTTATAAATTTATCATATTTGTGGATGCCCTAAAGCCAATCCAGGCTAAGGAAATTTGAATTTAGTGCATTCACGTATTTTATGCTCTACAGCTAACCAGTGTAACAATGTGGGTCGCTCTGACTGGGAGGATTCATTCACATTTCTGAGTCAAAATTTTCAAGTCATAAACAACACTGTTCTTCTGCCATAAGTGAGACTTTCAGGAGAGACTAAATCAGTACATCTGGAGGTGTTTATTGCCATAGTTATTTGAGCTTAGGATATATGACACTAGGGGAATCTATCTTGGGGACTTGAAAAATCATAATGATAAAAATTACTACCTTAGAACTTTTAGCTAACCAGTTGTAGTATGAAGTTCTTTAGTCATAAATGTAGGGCAAATTTTTACACTTTATTTTAAATAAGGCTCATATGTAGTCTATATTCTTCCCTTCTAGGATCCTTCATACAAAGAGGCAGTCAGGCCACTAACCTTGTAATTGTATCACCAAAGTTTTACACAAAAGTTTCTTCTCCTTGTGTTTTTTGTTCTCTTGAGAAATCTGTAGTGAATCTGAATGACAAGTCTAATCATCAGCCACACTATTGCATCATTGTAAGGGAATCAGAAGAGGGACCAAGTTCAAGATAAAGAAAAATAGAAGGAAGAAGAATAGTGTTCTTGCTTTTTTGTAACTCTGTGGGTGGCAGGCTATAGAACTTACATCTGAAGTGTAAGACACACATTTTGAATTGTGTCTGAACCTTCTGAGAACGGTCACACAGTTACTGTCTTGATGGTGGCACGAAGTCCCTCTCCTTCTATTGACTCTTTCGTGTTCCTGACTTTGCAAGACAGATGTATTAAAAGAGGCTGAGGCTATAGCACAGTGACAGATGTACCAGAAGCTATATTTCTGGTACTCAAGCATCTCTGTGAAGGCACAATTTCTTTTTTCTTTAAGGTGATCAGAATCCAAAGGACACACACACCGGGATAAACTAGTAAGACTTCTAGAAGAGAAGGGTCCTATGGGAGTACAGTAGTTCCTTGCTATTTCAAGGTTCAACTTTCATGGTCTCACCCTTTTGCTGATTTTCAAAAATATCAATCTAAATTATCTACCATGAATTTTTCACTATATTGTGGGATTTTGCAACACGATACAGTATATGTAAGTTGCTAAAATTATGTAGGTTTATGAGTTTAGGAAATGGTTAAGAATATTAGAGATGTTTTTTTTTTCTATCAATCATTGATATTCTAATGAATCTCTATAGAATGTGATGAAAGCAGTTACACATTTTTACACAGAAATTTAGAAATCTAGCCATATGCAAAATTGTAGCCTGCCAATCATACAGTGTTTTTCTTAGTCTCTCTCTCATTTAATACCCTTTTTTTTGTTTTCTTGTAAATCAACCACTTATTAGAAGCAGCACACATCTAAAAAACCAGAATGACAGGCATCTCAAGCATAGTTTTAGCATTACACATTGCTATTGTCAGTGTGATAAATCTTTTGGAAGTTCTTAGGACCATTATATAATTCATCCTGTGCATGGTTTTGCTCCTGCCATGTTTCCTACATTTTCTGCTTGTAGTCACTTCATTGTTTAACCTTTAAGTTCTTGATTTCCATTCAGCTGTGTTATGTCTCTACACTTTTATTTTTTCTTTTGATTTCTTACACTAAGGAGACTATATGATACTTAAGTCTAAGACATTTGTTACTCAGAAAGACAGTGATGTTAAGCTCAATTACCTATGTTATACAGTAATAGTATCACTAGGCTTTTCTTCTGGAGGGTTAAGAATATACATTTACAGACCAAAAATTAGAGAAATAGAAGGGCTACAAGGATAGCCAATACTTTGGCCCTAGCCCTTCAAGGTCAGTGAGGACTCAAGACATTCGAGAACCTGGCTATAACTCAATGTTGTCCCAAATTTTCTGTTCAAGGAGATTATGGGACCACAGAGGAAAGGGATTGAAGATATATAGTGTGCCTAAGGAGAGTCACCTAGAGAGAAAACATTGTCTCAGGCTTTCACAGAGAGCAAGCTGGTCAAGCAATGGCCATGGCTCATCCCGAAGGCTGACACTACCAACAGTTCTATAGAGCACTGTACATGATTTCTAAGTAAATCCTGAGAGGATCTGATTAATCTTGGGAGATACAAAAGTTACGTGTTTTGTTACATAGGTCTTGCTTTAACTTGTCCTTAAACATGCAGCAGAGAAGTTTAACCACGTGGCATAAAACATAAACTTGGATTAGTATGCTGAGTTGTAAAAGACTTAAATCAACAGCTTTCAATCAACATTGCCAGTTTTGCCAATAACCCACTGTGATTATGGAACATTGGATTATGTATACAACTACTTTCAGTTCAATGAGAAGGAAATTTTGTACTAATAATGATTAGAAAAATGATCACATCTACATCCTGTGCTCTGTATAACTACTAAGAGGACAATATGCATTGTATCAAATGTTAGGAAAGTACTACTAAAGTGTTTTGAAACTGTCACATTGTTACTTCTTATTAAAAGTAATACAAAAAGAATGATGCAGGGAAGGATTTTTGCCACACACTTGCAATTTTTCCAGGTTATTTTTTAGTGATGCTAATTTCTCCTTTCATTTCATGGCTATCACGAAAGATGTTTGGTATGAATTCAACAGTATTAAATTTGTATCAATACTTTCCTCTACTTACAGAGAAAAGAAGTGTTTTAAAAAGTGTTGGAAATGTTTATATGAGAGTTGGAAGTGTTTATGAAGTCTTAAATATATATAAGTACTAAAGTAAATATAATATCACTACTTCGCTGATTTTCATCTATCACAGGTGTGTGTGTGGAGCATAACCTCTACAATAAATGCCACTATATAGCAATTAAGTACTGAAACCAAGCTACAGGAGTTAGGAAAGATTTTTTTTAATGAAAGGAATCATTACCATTATCATCAAAATTCGTTTTTTAAAAAATCTAACATTTGTAATCTTAGGGTGTTACTTTAGAAATAGTTTTATGTAGCAGAGATTCCAGCCCTCAGAGATCTCATAAATGAACAAAAACATACTATCTAAAATAAAACGTAATAGTTTCAGTTTTTTGGAGGAAAATGCCCAGAAGAGGAATAGCTGGATTGAATGAGACTTCCAGTCCTAGTTTTCTGAGTAGTCGCTACACTGATTTCCATAGTGGCTGCACCAGTCTACATTCCCATTCATAGTGGAGAAGGGTTCCTATTTCACCACAGCCTCTCCAATATTTGTTATTAACTGATTTATTTATGATAGCCATACTTTGTTTTAGTAAGGTGTCTTCATGCAGGGTCTACATGGTCTTGCTATGGAGATCAGATTTGTAGTGAGTCTCCTCTTTTCAGCCCCTCAAGAACTGGGATTACAAGTGTGCACCACTATGTGGTGTCAATTGCCATCTTGGTGTGCCCCAGTACACCAGAGATCGAACCCCAGTAGCTGTTCTCTGCCTAAACTGGCAATTTAGTCTGCTGAACTATCTGGCTGGCCATTTGATAGCCATTATTTCTGGGATGGGATGGTATCTCAATATTGTTTTAATTTGCATTTCTAGAATGCCAATGCTGTGAAAAAAATTTTCATGAATTTTCACCTTAACTAACACTGTATGCTGATATCTGTGATCTAAGCAATCACATCAAGGACCACAATGAGTAATACAAAAACCATGGTTGAATGCCTCTTATCTTGGTCTTCAAAATGTACACAGTTTCTAATGTGTTATCCATTATTACTACATACTTTATAAAATAAACTTTAAAATGTAAAAAAGACAAGGAACATTAAGGTTTCTTGAAAGTAAGTGTTAATGATCAATTATTTGTCCGGTTTTGCTTATTTCTGTTATTCTGGGCAACAGATTTGACAATAAAAATAGATAATATATAAATCGTTGTTAATTGGCTATTATTGTTTTGGAAATCTGTAACATATGTATTGCTGTACATTGCCCCGTTTCTGTCTTTGTTTCTGCTATTCATTTTTGATTTTGGTTTTATTTTTCAAAATAAAATAAAATAAGTGTAAGACAGTATTAGAGGAGGCAAGTTTATGGCAGTGGCACTTTGCCTGGAGAAATGATTCTATATGAAACTAAGGTTTGTGTGTGCGTGTGTGTATGTGTGTGTGTGCATGTGTGTTTGTATATTTCATTATTCCTGATTAGTCTGAATGTAATGGTCCTAAATAGTGAAAAATTTTATGATGTGATAGAGGCCACTGGAAATGGACTAATTCATTAATTTATTGCACAAAGGTCATTGCTACTACTTTCAGATACGAATAGCTTTTGCTCTTCTGATGAGCTGATGTGCATGTGAGATAGTCAATGTCACCTTCCAAGTCTTTGGAGCAATCTATCCCACTGTCACATTTTTTTTTGAACCATGACATTCTGAAAAAATGATTGCAATTCTTTCTTCTATTATTTCACAAAGGTTGTGCTGTCAAGCACTCTCTGCGACATATATTTTTAAGATTTGGGTTCCTCCTTGGAATTGTGAATTCCTCAGATGCAATGATAATGGAGTTGAAAGTCATCTGTGAACTGGAAATTCTATTAATATGAATAAAAGTACTCTGTTTTCCAGTTATAATGATTTTCAGTGATTGTGTTTTTCCATATTTATGGCAGACGAGACATTCTGGTTAGAAAATGGACCTCAGCACATTCCCTAAGGCATTAGCAAATATCTTTAGAAACTGTTAATTTAAGAGGATAAATTTGGGATAGTAGGATGAAGTATATGTGGTAAAATCATATAGTTTTCATTACACTTTTGAAAAACAAGCAAAGTCCTGTGATATATTTGATCTTATTATGGATGAATCTATTATTTAACTTATCTGTTATTTTCCTAATTTTATTGCACATGTATTTCTATCTGTCCTGTAGATACTACACAATTTGAGAATATGTTTATGTTCCTACCTCATCGCAGGTATTAATTAAAGGCATTAATAGTACAATATTCACTTACTCTTTCTTGGCCTGATAATTACAATTTCAACCATATTTTTGAAAGGTGAAAATGTACACGGTAAAATTAGTTCTTTTGTTCTTGCCTCTTTTCTGATAATTCTGAAATTTCCACCTGTATTGCACCTGATTAAAAATGAGCAAATTAGCATATGCAGCCCTCCAATTTCTCCAATATGAAGAGCATGATCATAAAAGATTTATTTAAAATAATATATCCCTAGTGTGAACATTGTTAGGTCAGTTTCCTTTCTATGTTTTGAAATAGGTCTGATTCAAAGCTTTTTAGAGGGGAACATTGTGTCTTTGACAGTAATTGTGGCTGATTTTCATAATGCACTGATGAAGTATGTCAAATCTTATGCATTTAGTTAAATTCTGGGAAAGATATTAAATTTGGCAATAGCTGAGATACTTTCTCTTTGCAATTAAAGAAAGCTCTCCTTGTTACATTTCATTTATAACATACATAGTTCTTTTTTTAGCATCAGTGATGCTCTCATTTTTCTGTCAGGTTCCAACCAACTTATTTTATCATTTTGTCAGTTTTCATTTTCAACCCCAATTCTGCCCTTGAAACACGGGTGCACCCTAACATAGCGTGGAATGCATGAAGGAAATAGCTTTCAGTGTTTTGTCCTTGCTTTTTAGTGAAGTTCCTTATTTTTTCTCCATGAGGACTATGTCTTGCCCAAAGCATGTTTTACAGAGCAGTGAACAACATAAAATAGACATTACAGCACTTTTCTTAAAAAAAAAAAAATTAAAACATACTTACCCAGATAGCTTTTGGATTTCTAAACGATTAATCAACGCAAGCAGTTTTGGTCTTCTGAAGCCAGTTACATCAAGAATATAATTTAAATAAATGAAGAGGCTTACAAGATTGGAATTGCAGGATTTAAACTATATGTAGAGACAGCAATTTATATTTATGTATACTGGTCAATAAAATAAAATTCTTAAAAATTCGCTGGCCCCATCATCCATTTGGGGGTGTGCTTGAGAGTATATGAAAGTGAACCCCACAGAGGCAACTATAGCAGGGAGCACAAAGTTGGTGCAACAGAGCAACATGACAGAACTCTATTACAGTAAGTAATACAATTTCAGAAATAACCTATGTGGCACACATTGCCTCTGCAACACGGTGTCAGAAAATGGACTTTGATCGATGGTGTTGCAACACAAACCACACACTAAAACTTTTTAATTATGATGACAGCGTAAAAGTGTGTGCAGCATTGCCAAAAGTATTAGTGGCTTTTATAATTAACAAATGGACAAAGCTCATAAATTGTTTGAGGCTCGTACCTTACAAGTATGTTTGATTACTGCCATCGGCTTGTATGTAAGAAGGAAGGCATGGTAGGGCTTGGCTATCATCACCTCTCAGGGAATCAGCATTGTGTGTGGGGTGATTATCTATGGATAACCATACCACCTGGAGTGGCCATATTGCTACTCTAAAAATGCATTAATGTGGGAGAAAAACGTGTCCATTTGTGCTGGAAAATGAAGTTAGCAGTTTAGAATACTAAGTAGTGGAGTCTGTGGTTTACACAGACTAAACCCTATGGAGCACTCACACAGCAATTGAAATACTTTGTCATATAAACAACTTCATAAACTTAGAGAAAAAATACGCCCAGCAAACATTCGCAGCCTTTCTGTAAAAGCATTTGTTGACAGTGAAAGTGGCAAAATTGCAAAGTTTTAGATCAGCTAGAGAAGCAGTTTGCTTTGAAAGATGAATGATCAGATTTAGAAAAAGTTGGCCAAGAATTCTTTTCTTTCAGAAATGGAATTTGGATATTGAAGATAAAACGTGTACACATTTTTTGTTTGTTCACTTTTGTTTATTTCTTTAAAAAACTTTATTTATTTATTTATTTATTTGTTTATTTATTTATCTGTTTGTTTATGTGATAGGTGGCTCAGCCTGCCCTGGGCCTGGGGTTTGCACAGCATGTGATGTTGGGCATCAAACCGTGGTCCCTGCTGTTGCCTTAGCTTGCCTAAGCAGGCACTTTAGACCACTGAGCTATCTCACTGGCACCCAACTTTGTTTATTTCAAATTTCTCTGTAAAAGTATTAAAGACAAGAAAGAAAACCACATAAAATATTAGAAAAAAAGGCACAAATTCCCTCATATTTCTTTTTCTTCTTAGCTCATACCAAGAGACTTTACAAATAATAATTATGATATGAAAGTTATGTCAGACAAAAATATATCAACTTTGGATTCTATGAAATTCTTTGTACAAGTATTTTGCAAGACAAGGCTGAGGCAGGAGGATTGGTGCGAGTTAGAGACCAGCCTGGGCTACAAAAGTGAGCTCAAGGCCAGCCACAACTGCATAGCAAGACCCTGTCTCAAAAAGATAAAATATATATGTATATATATTTTCTTTCTTTCTTTCTTTTGTTTCTTTCTTTCTTTCTTTCTTTCTTTCTTTCTTTCTTTCTTTCTTTCTTTTCTCTCTCTCTCTCTCTCTCTCTCTCTCTCTCTCTCTCCCTCTCTCCCTCTCTCCCTCTCTCTCTTTTAAATGTATTTGATTTAAAATACACAGGGTCTCACTATTCAGCTTGGACTCGTAGTGATCCTCCTGCTTTCAGGCTCCGCAATGCTGGGATTACACGTGTGCACCACTATACCAAGATTCTGTGGCCTACCCAGCCTGCCCTGGGAATGGAGCTGGTGCAAGATGTGATGCTGGGGATCATATTGTGATCTCTGAGCTTGCCTAAGCTTGCGTAAGCAGGGGCTTTAGACCACTGAGCTATCCCGTCAGCCCCCAAACATTTCCAATAATTTTTAACTTGATATGTGGGCAGTGTCCTAGAGTGTAAGTGGTAAGTGATGCTGAATGTCACGTGACCACAACTATGCTGCTAGTTTCTCTTTATTTGATCCTGAGGTGAGTAGAATCTGCCTTTCAGAACCTCTCTGGTTATGAATAATGATCCTGGTCTCCTCCAGGCTTTGAGGATAGCTTACTAAAGGCATTTGAATTCATGGAGTCCTATTTTCTTTTTCCCAACACCACTGAAATCCTCCAGACCATGGACTGGTAGGTAATTTTGAACTTTAAGGCTTTACAACAAAGCATTATTTCAGTAATGTAGTGAGATGACTGAACTCTTCCCTCCAAGAGGTCTTGAAAAAAATCATTTTTCTTCATAAATAGCCTCAGGATCATTGATAAAGAGATAGGGTCACTAAGAAAACCCTCAATTCTCCCTGGAGAAAACTGACCTGTTTGCATTCTTGGACATGACTTAGAAGGCTTTGCTCAATGCTATGGTTTGCGTCTAGATGTTTCCTCAAAGTCTCATGTACTCATAGTGGTGGATTTTCAAGATTTGTGATTGATGCATGGCCCAGTGTTGGGATTACGTGTGTGAGTGCAATACTGGCCTTGGGGCAGATATTCTGCATCCAATTTGGGGTAGGGAAAGAGCCTAGCTCTCTTGCTCTTCCCTTCTCACTCTTGTTTCTTTTGCTGTCTCCTGCTGCCATGAACTGTTGCTCCTCTGCTACATCATCCTGCCTTGGAGCAAGTTGGTTATCAACTGAAACCTCCACAAACTGTAACCTAAAAGAAACCTTTTCACTGGGGTGATAGCTGGGTAGTGTAAGTGCCTACCTGGCAAACCCAAGGACTTATGTTCAATCGCCAGTACTGTAGGCCATGTGGGCCCCATGCTGAGCTGGCCACTGAAACCAGGAATGATTGTGTATGCCTACAATTCCAGTGCTTGGGAGACAGAGAGAGGAGGATCACTATGAGTCTGAGCTGCATAGGGAGACCCTGTTCCTGTATATATATATATATATATATATATGTATATATATATATATATATATATATGAAAAGGAATAAAGAAAAGACTTTAAAAAATTAAAAAAAAACCTTTCTCTTTAATCTTAGGCATCTGATATTTTGTCTCAGCAAAGAGAGGGAAAGTAATCAACACATCATGAACAGGAGCCTTCAATTGTTGATGACATGATGTCCTTGCCAAAGAACATAGGACGGGAGGTGAATGAGGACAACACTGAAGAGCAGGTGGAGAAACATGACCAGGAGCTGACCACCAGTGAATGAATAGAGCCACATCATGAGCAGTAGCAGAGGGTTCTGGAAGAGACCTCATCTGCAGTGAAGAGCAAAAAAAAAAAGGTGGAGGAATCCCTCACGTTAGATGAGATCAGGGAGATTTATCAAGTGCAGAAAACTGCACCATCTTGTAGAATCGCCACAAGAATAGGCTGAAGCAATTCAAGAGATGAATTTGCTTCACATGAAGGCAATATAATACCACATTTCCATGAAATCCTCAAATGGAGGCTAAAGCCAGTGTCATTAGGTTCCTTGTTAAAGTTGCATGAAAAGAAAAAGATTCCACTGAACCAATAGGTAGCAATGATTGCGTGGGTGATAGTCAAAGTCATCCTATATGATAACCCTTCTCTTTTCTCCCTCATGCTTCCATGAAGGTTTTTAAAGTGCAGGTAAATGTCACACTTCTTTATGTTTGATATTTTCTTTATTATATTGCAGTATATCACAATACTGTAATCATTTTTATATTAATACTTTTAGGTTTTGGGATGAATCATCTGTGTTTCCATTATTTCTTCTTGGGAAATTTGTTTTGATGTAGAAGTGCTTTGGATACAAGCATGATTCCAGAATGAATTGTGCTTGCAAGCCAAGGATTCTGTGGTGTTTTGTATAATTAAAATCTTTTGTGGTAGATAAATATTTAGGTCCAAATTATTTTTGCCAGTGAATATACTCAAGTATCTTATTATTTTAACATCATGTAGAAACATCCCTTTCCCACAGCCATGTATATATATTTTTTGTATTTTTGGAAATATGTGTGCCATTTCAGTTGTACAGACTTAAGGAATTTCATATACTAAAAAATGTTAATATAGTTTATAAATATGGTGATATGACTCTTTGTATTGGAGACAAGGTTGCCTTTTATCTTCCAGATGAAATTTAGATGTTGCCAAAGAGTTATATTTTTTAAAAATTGAGAATAATTTGTTACAAAATAAAAATGATTTTTTTCACTTGAAATCAAGTCATAGCCATCTGCTCTGCTTTTTCCAAATTTTATTTCTATTCGTTTTATAGTTTTAAACAAAGTAGCAAAACTATGCTTGATTTCCTTCCAAATTACTGCTTGTCACACACACACACACACACACACACACACACACACACACACCATATACAAGTATCTAGATTTTTTTGAGAAATGTAAGATTGTACACATTTTGTTCACTCTTGGTCTGTCATGGTAATGGTTAATTTTTTAAAATATTGCTTCAAGTAAGACGATGCTCAAAGCATATGTGTAGATTACCGTGCTTAGTCTTGTTGACCATTACTTTATTTTGTCTCAGGATAGCATATATAAATACTTTAGGACTTGTCAGCACTGAGAAAGATTAAAGTACTTTACCTATTACTTTTTGCTACATGAATTTCATAATTTTTAAAAAAGGAAAGAAAACCAAAGATAAAGGCATAAAATTGTCATAAGTAGCAAAACAGAGCATTTTGAAGGGTTTAGATTTTTTCTGTGTCCAAATTCTGGGTTTCAAATCTCAATTCATCAAAATTGGGCTTTATTCAATTTTGAATTCCCTTAACTAATGTGCTTTATATGTGGTCAATTTATCTTTAGTGAAATTCATACCTGACCCTTAGTGCCTGGAATAATCTAGGTACATAATTCAGCGTTAGGTGAGACAGTGACAGGAACATTATGTTAGGTGCTGCCTTCAGTGAAATAGGAAGACAACACATCATACACCATGGTTTATATATAAACATCATACTTGAAGAACTGGGTCCCAGCTATACAGATTCCATACAGTAACATGGTGCTTAGTGGATCTGACCCTCTATTTATCCGGAAAATACTATGGATAGAATGGGTGGTACGTATTGATCATACTTATTCTAATATTCTCTTTTCCTCCATCAATACATCTCCAGAATCATTTTGATTATTTTATTGGAAAATAGAAATTGACATTTAAATACTAGTGGATAAAAGGTTGAATCATTTCATCAATGATTTTATTCTATCAGTGGGTGCTGAGTCTGCATCTGCTGTGTGTAAGACGTGATAATGTGAAGAAGGAAGAATCTCATTCAAGACAAATTTCTAGAATGTGGCAAAGCAAGTTCACAAGGGCTGTGGCATAAAATGTAGGACAGAAGGAAGGCGGAATGGAGTAGAACTTCATACCAGAGTGGATATCGGAAAACTAAGTCTTTTAATCAATCACTATCACACTTGCATATAACATTTAGTACCTACAGGTGTATGTTTAGCCTATCGCATGCTAATCAAAGTAGAAAGCACAAATAATGATATTGAGACCTAGCCTTTACTAGGACAAAGTAAACCTCTCAGGAAAGTAAAGCTTATTTTAAAAGTATTTTCTCTGTTTTCTTGCTATCTGTAATATAGGTAAAGGGTCCATAACATTGTGGACATTTTAACAATTCTCATTTATTTGAGAAAGTACAAAGTCATTTCTGTTTTCTTAAGCTACTAAATTCAGCTCTCCTTTGTTATATTGTGCATTCAATAACATAGACTAGAATGTCACTTTAGTGGTAATGCCACTACATCTAGTGGAACACATCTTACTGTTCTCTGTCCTTTGCAGAATCAGGCTCTGTTGAAAATTTTGGCTAATGGCTTTCCCCCTCATGAGAGGACTTACTAGGATGTGTTCTATAAAATGTCACATTATACAAAAAAATTTGTTTTCCAGCTTTTGTGAAGATTACATGGCCCATGGGTTCCCCTTGGTCAGTTTTTCCTCACTGTATGTCTGTGCTTGTGCTGAGCACCATAGACTACAAACAGCCTTACTTTTGATGAATGTTAGTACTTTTCCTCAGTGGCTGATTTTTATGTTTCAGAAGATAACAGTATTTGCATGCACTCATGCTGATGTTTCTAAAGGGCATTGTGATGAAAATTTAGAATTTTTTTTTGTCTTTTTCCTAATCAAAGAATGTGTCAGCTTGGATGCATTCAGTTGTGTGTCAAAATGAAAATCTATTGACAGTGTTGCTTACCACTCAGCTCCATCCATTCTGAATGCCAAAGTCTGCCTGTCTGGTCAGTAAAGGATGATGTTTTGAGGTTGGATATCACATAAAGTTTAGGGGGTACAGAATATAATGCTAACCCAGAAATTATTTCAAGGTAAAGAGACAAGAAACCCATGATTTAAGCACAGGTGTTTAATGGCCAACTGTGGAATTAAGTTCACCTCATAACAGTAAAAATCTCTACACAGGGAATTGAAAATTAGCACAAAGTGTAGGTCTTCATTATAATGAATACCAATGAGAGAACAGAGCAAATCTGAGAACTTAACAAAGTTAACTCGGCTACACCTGGTGAGCTATATATCACAGAAAACATTAGCACTCACGTTGGCAGCAATGCAAGAAGCAAAGAGAATTCCTGGGCCTGGCAAGGTTAGACAACTGAAACTCCACAATGGCTATCATGGATACCAAGATAAGTTCCTTTTGTAAAAAAAATTTTTTCTCCTTTCAGAATAAGATGCATCAGAATTTCATCTTTGCCATTAAGACCTAAAGTATAACTTACACACTCATTTCCAGCTTCTTTCACTGAACAACCTGTGTGTGTGTCTGTGTGTGTGTGTGTGTGAAAATATGTATGTATGTGCAAGATAGGATAGATATACAGTTACTTTCTCTTAGTTTATGGAGAAGAAAAGTTTGCATTAATGTTGTTTAGAAAAGATATCATGTCTGCTCCTTGTCCTTTGAGTAACTCCTAGGAAGACAACAATATGAGATGTATTAGTTGTTGTAACTATCATGCTAACCTATTTGAAACTGTTTCATTGCTATTTTATCGTTTTTGTCATTAAAATGGATAACAAAATAATAATTCAGGAAATACTGACATCCTTCTTTTTTGTGGTACCCAGGATCAAACTTGGTACCTTGTCCTTGCCAGGTAGGTGCTTATCTCCCTAGCCCTCCTGATATTCTGTTTTTTACTCTCAATTTTGTTTCAGTTTCTCCTCTGTGTCCTTGATATATTTTGTAACATAACAAAAGGTATTATGTATGTTCAATTATAAGTACCTACAGGCCTAAAATACACTTTTTAAGTAGCTAAATTACTTTTGCATTTCACTCACAATGTTAAGATAACAGGAAATGATATGAATGTCTTCAGGTTCTATTTACTAATATTTTGGTTGAGAGTTCTTGGTCTCTGCATCATTCTTTTTTATTACTTTTAATAAGAAACAACAATGTGACAGTTTCAAAACACTTTACTAGTACATTCTCAATAACTGATACAGTGCATATTGTTGTCCTTGTAGTAGTTATACAGAGCACAGGATGTACACATGATAATTTTACTAATCATTGTTGGTACAAAAATTTTCTTCACATTGAACTAAGACAAAGTAGTTGTATACAAATAACACACTGACATTCTTTAGATTCAGGTGATAAGTTAAGAATTCTGTCTGAAAAAGTATGAAGACCTTGCTTTGAGGTCTGGTAATTTTATCTTAAGTGGTATTATAGTCAAGGTTTATAAGGGAAACGATTCCATACAGGACACATAATTTATAGGATTATTTTATAATATTTACCAAAAAGTTAAATACGGAAGAATGCAGGAGATCTGGCCATGCAGTAGAGTCCCAAAGAATCCAGCTTAGGGAGTGGATCCCATGGCAATGTACTACGTGAGTAGAGTAGAGCGAGAGTCCTAGAACCCATAACAATGTCTCAAGAAACTTTGTATCAAGGATTTGTACCTGGAAGGCACAAAGGTCAGTGGTGAAAACTAGAAAGTCTGGACCAGTGGGAGGAAGAACCTGTACCACCATTTGAAGGGATCTGCTCTGGAGCCAGGAAATGACATTCTGGGCGGGCACACTGGTCCTCTGCAAAGAACCACAACAATCCTCAGCAGCAGCAAGGACTAGAACTTCTCCAATGATGTGAACAGCCGTGTGCTTCTCAGGAAAGCCAGTATGATAAGCTCTTCTAGGAAATCAACAGCATAACAGTTTCCCTCTAGCTCTGCCCGTATGCCGATGGCAACAATGCTCAGCTGGCCTTTCTATGCTCAAAACTGTATTGATTCAGTTCAGCTGTGTGTTAAAAGTTGCTTATAGTTAATCCACCACAGTATGTGTGAAGTATACAAGGAAGTTTTTCTGATGTCATGTTTATTCAAAAACATACACGGTGATAGTGTGATGTGCTGGATACTATCAGAAACAAATTCTGTATTATGAGTAAAATGCTTAAAATATGAACTCTTCCCTCATGCTGTTCATGGTCTGAGCTTCACCGTCCTCTGACTTGATAGGACATGACCTGCATGGGTAAACTCCTTATGTGATGGAAATTCAGAGAGTTTCTTTCCCACTGTTTTTATTATGTGATGCTTGTAGCATCTTGGTGAGAAAGGAAAATGGTCAGGATCTTTAAGGTCTAAGTATTGGAAACCAGTAATCAGCTTCAACAGAAATCAGTACAAAAAATAAAACAAAACACAAAGTAGGCACTGTTGGCTCACCTACCTGAACAGTGCAGGGGCAGGTCTGTGCCCAGCACTGCAACAAGGCAAGTTGTCCAAGACTCTATTTCTGCTGTTTTCTGCTCCGCTCTCCTCGGTTCTCACGCTATAGCTGTCTCTTGGTGATTGCTTGGACACCAACACATTTAGCTGCTACTCACATGCTTATGACTCCCAAGTCCACCTCAGTACTTCCTTCAGTGTGCTTGAGCCACAGACCTGGATGTCAAACACCAGACAAAAATCATTACTGGGTGTCTCAGAGGTATTTCAGTACTGTGAAGAATTTGCTGTCTAGGTTATCATTAGCTTTATTCCAAGAACTGGGTGGAGCAATTTAGGGTTTATGAGAGGGGTTATGTGTGCATCTAGGTTACAGAGCTAGGGAGACTGTATCGTGCTTACAAGCTTAATATGGTAAAACTTCAATGACAGCACTTGAATACACTAAGGAATGCTTATTGCAAGGTTTAGATAAGACAAAAATGCAAAAGCTTCATTTGCTTGTTGGTCACCCCATTGGCCAAGGATGAGATTTCCACTGGTATGTTGGCTATGACCATTAGTGTTTACCTTGACGACTCAGCTGCTTCCGAAATAGGCAGCCATGGACCTGCTTCAGTATGTTCAGCTGTGTGTATTATTATTATCCCATTATCAAATAATACTGATAAAAAGATTTCTAGGCCAAAATCTTTTTCTCCTGTATTTCATTTATCAGCACTTTATACTTAAAGTCCGATGAAAGCCTAGTAATTTTCCCTTATTCTGTCCCTCACTAAGTATTGCCCTTTCTATTCATTAGGTCAATAACTTAAATCATTCGCTATTTATTTTTCAATGGGTTCAGTGTAGTTATTGGCCTTTTTGTGACCATTATGCGTCCCAATTTAGACACTGCAACCAAGGAAGTTTTAAGTTATACAAATGAGAAGATTTCAGTTTATTTATTTATTTAAGAGACAGGCCTACAGGGTGTTCAAAGTCTGACTACTAGATGGGACTAGTAGTGATCTGCCTGTGTACAGCCTCCCAAGAGCTGGGATTATAGGCACGTGCCACCACATCTAGTCTCAATTGCCATCTCAGCATGCCCCAGGGCTGGGGCTGGTACGGCAGGCCTGGGGTTTAAACCCATGGCCCCTGCGCCTGCTTTCAGGTGCTCTAATCCGCTGAGCTATTTGCCTGGCAAGATTTCAATTTCTAATGATGGCACATAGATATTTGAAAAATTTAATCTAACCTTTGACTATTCATTTGACTTCAATGTTTCTGACTCCAGTGTACAGATTATCCTTTATGTTGAGTACTCTGCAGCCCACAATCATCTCACATCTGTACCTATGGTGCACTCTCTTTCTATTTTAAAATTTATTTTTATTACTATTATTTATTGGTACAGGGTCTTGCCGACAGCTCAGACTGGGGCCGGCATGGCATGCAGTACCAGTGATCAAAGCCCGTCCTTGCACTTGCTGGGCAGGCACTTAGACCTTTGAGCTATCTCCCCAGCCTGGTGCATTGTCTTTCTCAGAGGTATCGGCTCCTGCTTTTATCTGGCTAATGCTTCATTACCATTCTATCTTTGCCCAGAAACACCTCCACCAAGGGCATTTCATTGTTCCATTGGTTTCTTTCCTATGAAATGACAGCAACATTAGCATAAAACAACCTATTCATTCTTTAAAATTCATCCACTTGCTCAGTAATTTACTTAATGTTAGCTAAGAATTTTTCTATGCATTATAAATATAGCTGTGAATAAGGAACCAATATCTCTTTCCTATGAACTGTTGTATGACGGTAGTGGTTGGGGTGGTGTAGTGTAAGTGTTTCAGAAAAGCTGTAGTCTCCAAGGAGAAGTGAATAAATTCCAGTTTTTATAAAAATAATCTGAGGCCTGGAAGAGAAGTGACAGTAGTTCCATTTACATTTTTGTCTTATGCCTTTTAAATCTCTATCTTATATATCTATTTTATAATATTTTCATATTGTTAGAAGCTTTAAAAATAATTTAATATTTATATAATACACTGCTGTTTCCTAATGTGCATTCTGACTAATTGGGTTTGAGCTAAAGTAGGTTAGAAAATATTAAACAGGTTTCTGTTTTGGTAGCGGTTTTTATAGCATCACTTTCTAAGAGACAGAAGTAATATTCTGTTTGCCTTGACCAGGAAATGCTAGATTTTAAAGTGCACTTCAGTATAGTGGGACATCATTTATGGCCTACCGTCTAGAGCTGCATTTGGGTCTAAATCTCACTCAACCACTTCCTTGTTGATCTGAATTATTTTTTCAATTTAGCAATTTAGTGTCTGCTTTTTATTGTGGGAATTACCCTTCCTAGAGTCTTTCACCATCAGGGATACAGCCAAACAAGAAACACTAGTGAGAGACCTGAAGTGAGGGAGAAATAAAAAGCCATCCTTCCTGAATAATAACTGTCAGTAGGTAGAATTTTATGTTAAAAACACTTATTACTTCTGATTGTAAATCCCTAATGATATGACAATATTCACAACAAAACTCGATTATTGATAAACCATATTCTTTATATAAAATTATAGTGGCCTCATGAGTTACAAACTTATGTTTCCAGTGTTAGTAAATAAATCCAATCCATTTTACTCAATTGTTTTATTTCTTAGAAAAATTTGTACTTTTACTTTGAAAAGAAATAAAGTATTTTTATTTTATAGCTTTACTATTCTTTGGCATTTAACGGTTTTCAAATTTGAGTAATATTGCTGTGTCAGTTTTCTGTCCTTGCTGATTCAAAATACCTGACTCTCAGAATTGAGGGAGGAAAGGTTTATTTAGCTCTCGGTTTGTGAACAGTGGAGTTCCCGGTTGGATGGTTCCGAGCAGGATGGCTCACGAGCAACAGTTCGAGGCTGTGGCACACGGTAAAAGCACCAAGAGCAGATGGGACAAGGCAAGCCTCTTCCCTGCCTCCTTACTGTGTGAGGCTCTCTCCCCACACCACCTCAACGCACTCCTCTTCCATGAGCTCAGGATGTTTACCAAGAGAGGACTCTGGTCCCTTCCACAGTCACTTAGCTAAGCATCTGAACTAATCAAGTCTCAAGTTGACATGATGTATCAACGATTACAACTGATAAGTAATATTGTGGGCTAAAAACAAACTAATTCTAGTTGACATGAACATGAGCATCTTTTTCTCAAAAGATGTGTTCTTTATAATAAGACTCTGATTGCCTCAACTGTTTTATTGAACTAGAATTTCAGAAACCTGATTTTGTGCTTTGACTTTTCCACTGTAAACATCCTTTCACTTACTCCTGTTGCCTTAGTGTGCCAACATGACAGTGTACCACCGGTTTAATTTTTATGTTGCTTCCAAGTGGCCATAGGTAAGTAGAATATTGTAAATTTGAAAAACAAAAGAAAGAACAGTTGAAAAAGAATACAAAGTTCTCCATATTTCCCTATGACCATTGTTTCTTTTTAAAATTATGCAAGACTTTTACTGACTTACCTATTGAAATTTGAGGATTTTTCTTATTTTTGCATTATATCTGTAAGCGTTCTATTGGTCATTTATCACGTTTGTTCTAAGTATTTTTTCATTTTCTCAATTATATTTATGCAATTATTTTAAAGATTCACAATTTTTGTATTTGTATATTTTAACAAATTTTGAATGTTTCCTATTTGTTCTTATCATTGGCATTTGCATTTAAAAATCATACCACGAGCTGGGTGTGGTGGGTCACGCCTGTAATCCCAGCACTTGGGAGGATGAGGCAGGAGGATTGGTGCGAGTTTGAGACCAGCCTGGGCTACAAAAGTGAGCTCAAGGCCAGCCTCAACTGCATAGCAAAACCCTGTCTCAGAAAGACAAAAATAAAATAAAATAAAATAAAATAAAATAAAATAAAATAAAATCATACCACATTATTAGTGGTAAAATTTGCATGCAGGAAAATAAAAAAAAAAGTCTCTGATTTCTTTTACTTAATTTAATTTTATGTAACTTTTCACATTTAAAATTTTAATTTTGTGTTATTCGCATGTGTTTGCAATTCATGCATTTTACAATCCTCTTGGGTCAGGGTTACATGTGTATTATTACAGGTTATTTTTTAACCCCTTCTTTCACCCCTCCTCTAGATTCAACCACTTTTTCAGGACTCGTTGATGTTATTTATCTTAGCTCTTGCTGTAGCATATAATGCTCACACTGATAGAGTTATTATGACCCTGCGCGTGGCATACCTTTGTTCCTCTCCCTTTCCATGCCCTTCTTGTCAATGCTGTCCTTGTGGACATAGTGTGCTGGTCAGCTTTCTATTATTGTGACATGACTTTGAAAACTTTTAAAAGGTGAAGGGCTTATGCAATCTGAATAAACACTAGAGTATCAAAGGAATTAATCACTTATAAAGGGATAAAATATTTATTTTCAGTTATGCTTTCAGAGATTTTGATGATAGTCTTTCAGCCCGATTGTTTTGGGCCTTTAGTGAGGTTCAATATCATGGCAGGGGCACAGAACAGGGCCATGTTGTTCATCACCTGGCAGCCAGGAAGCAATGAAGGAGAGCTCTTTTTGATGACAGAGCATCTTTCCTCAGACTTGTGTAGCTAAAAATCCATAGACGCATTAATCCGTTGATGAATATAGAGGCGCCATGACCCACTCTCCTTCCAAAGACCTGAACTCTGATAATTTGTGCCCTGAAGATCAACACTTGCACACACAAAATTTGGGAACATAAAATCCAAATTGTCATATATGTATTAGAAGTTAATTTTCATTTAGATGTTTCCTATCTTAAGTAATACTGCTGCAAATAATACTGTGCAAATATCTTTCACACATGTGGGTATGTGTTTTCTCCTTGAAATTACTAAAAATGAAACTGTTGGGTCATGGTATATGTTTAGTGTTACAAGAAAATTCCAAATGATTTCCCAGTAATGAGTGAGTCATTTCATACTTCCATTGGCAATGCACAGAAGTCTCAGTTGTTCTTCATCCGCACACATCTTCTATTGCTAGTTTTTTCTTTTCTCTATTTAGTCATTCTAATGCATGCTAATGGCATCTCACTGCAGTATCAGTTTGCATTTCCATGATACATGATGACATTAATCACCTTTTGTCTTATTATTTCCATTTATCTTGCTTTGATAAGTGTCTGTTTTAATTCTTTGTACATTTTAATTAGATTGCTAGTTTTTATTCTCAACTTAGGGGGCTCCCTGAAATATCATGACCCTACATTGTTTTTGTGAATCTTTCAAATTCTAGCTTATTTTTCATTTCCTTAATTATGATTTCAAGAGCAATACATTTTTATCAAGTTTATTTATTTATTTACTTCTTCTTCTTCTTCTTCTTCTTCTTCTTCTTCTTATTATTATTATTATTATTATTATTACTATTAGTCTTTTTGAGACAGGGTCTCACTATGTAGTTCCGGCTGGCCCTGAACTCACTTTTGTAGGCCTGGCTGGTCTTGAACTCGCACAAATTCTCCTGCTTCAGCCTCTCAAGTGCTGGGATTACATGTGTGTGCCACCACACCTGGCTAAAAGAACAAAGCAGTCTTTTTGCTTTTGAAGTACCAGGGATTGAACTCAGGACTTTGAGCTTGCCAGGCAAGTGCTTATTCTACTGAACTATCTCCCTGGCCCTCAAGTTTAGATCAAATATTTTTGTGCAAAGGTTAATACTATTTCTATATCTACATCTCTATTTTATATGTGATATAGAAAAGTTTCTCTTTTTTTTCTACAAACATTTTAGCTTTACAATTTATTGATATTTAAGTCTGTGGTCTATTTCAGATTGCTTTGTGCAAGACACAGAACACGGGCCAAGTTTCACTACTTTTCAATTGCTTGTCTAGGAGGTCCATCACTAGTTGTTGGAGACTTTTCTTTCTTCATTGAATTCATACTGTTTCTTTGTCAAAATCAATTCATAGTGTACAAGTCACTATGTGCATTCTAATCTGTTCCATTGATCTATAATATGTGTGCCACTACCACAATATCTTGATTTAATAATTTGTAATAATGCCTGATACTAGGTCGTAAGTCATATAATTTTGTATTTATTTGAAGAATTTACAATAATTTCTAAGATTTGGTTTGGTTGTAAGTCATATATATATATATATATATATATATATATATATATATATATATTTTTTTTTTTTTTTTTTTTTTTTTTTTTTTTTTTTTTTTTTTTTTTTTTTTTTTTTTTTTTTTTTTTTTTTTTTTTTTTTTTTTTTTTTTGAGACAGGATTGCACTATGCAGTTCAGGCTGGCATTCAACTCACCTTGTAGCCTAGGCTGACCTCAAGCTCACAGCAATCCTCCTGCTTCAACTTCCCAACTGCCAGCGTTACAGGCATGTGCCACCATACCCTTACATATATAATCTTGTATTTATTTTAAAAGAATATCTGTGAGTTATCCCATGTCTGAGATCAGAGTGGTTCTATATTTCTTTTTCCTTTTTTCCTATCACTAGGTACAATAATAATAACAATAACACTTTTATTAAAATGTGCAGTGAGGGGCCGGCCAAGTAACTCAGTGAATTAAAGTCCTAGCAAGCAGGCACAGGGGCCAGGGCTCGATCGCCAGGCCTGCCATGCCAGCTCCTTCCGTGCGGCATCCTGACTGGGCAATTGAGGCTGGGCACAGTGGCATGGCCCTGTAATTTCCAGCTCTTGGGAAGCTGTAAGCAGGCGGAACACTATGACTCCGATCTAGTAGTGAGACCCTGAACACCTTGTAGGCCCTTCCCCACACCAAAAAAAAAAAAAAAAAAAAAAAAAAAGTGCAATGAGAATTCCAATCCACACCCCAGCCTCACTGTTAGAAATGGCCATTAAGGAGACAGGATTTTATTAGAGAACATTTGGTTGCTCCACTCAAGAAAGTCTTTCATTTGCTTTGCTACTAACGGGTGTCAGAGTAATTCTACTGGAACATCCAGACTTCCATCATTTTTCAGCCTTAAGGAGGGCCATAAAATAATACTAATACTATCAAAGTTATAATAGCAAACTATGCATTGCCAAGAATCCATATATCAAAGTGAACAAGAAATGACATCAAATACATACCAATACTGAGATGGTGTATATGCTGGAATTACATAACATGGATTTTAAAATAACCATTGTAAATGTGATTCAATTAACTGTTATGGATATGATTTAATGTTAACAAGTGAAAATCTTCAACAAATGGAAATAGAAGAGACATAAAGAGAACCCAACTGTAAAACTTTGCGGCGAAAATATACTAATAGAAATAACAAATTCAGTGAATGTATTAAACAGCAGCATTGAGAAAACAGAGTGAAGGGAGAACCAAAGAGCAGAGTAGCATTTACTTACTTTAATCACAGAGAGACTGTTGCAAATGACAGGATATCTTTCTTTCTAAAGGCTACACAGTGTTTCCATTTTGGGTGCATGTATGTGTATGCATGTGTGTATATGTAGTTGTACATATATTTATACATACACCCAATTTTTAAAACCTATTCCCCAGTTGGTAGATACAATTTGACTCCATATCTTAGTATTGTTAATGGTTTTATAATTAACATGGGAATGCTGAGATCTCTTTGAACTACTGATTTCTTTTTCTTTGTTTATATGCCCATGCAGCATGATTACTGGATCATTTCTCTTTCTTTTTTTCTTTCTTTCTTTCTTTCTTTCTTTCTTTCTTTCTTTCTTTCTTTCTTTCTTTCTTTCTTTCTCTCTCTCTCTCTCTCTCTCTCTCTCTCTCTTCCTTTCTTTCTTCTTTCTTTCTTGCTATGTATTTGGTACAGGGTCTCACTATGAAGCTCAGACTCATAGTGATTCGCTTGGTTCAGCCTCCCCAGCGCCCAGATTATTGCCATGCATCACTATACCTGGTCTCATTGGTAGCTCAGTGAGCCCAGAGTGCATGGTATTGGGGATTGAACTGGGGTCCTTGTGCTTATCTAGGCAGGTTCTTAGACCACTGAGCTATCTCCATGGCCCTGGATCATGTAGATTTATTGTTCTCTTTTTAGTTTTCAAGTTACTTCTATGTTTTTTTCCCATAATTGTGCAATCTACTAATGATGCATCACATTCCCTTTTCTGCATATCCTCGTTGGCACTTATTATTATCTTTATTTTCTTGATGATAGTGATTCTAATAGGTAGAACTTGATATCTCATTGTGGTTTTGATTTGGATTTCTCCTACATTTAGTGATTTTCAGCATTTCTTATACCTGTTGAACATGTGTCTATCTATTCCGAGAAATGTATGACCATATCCATTGCCTCTTTATTTGTACACTGTGCCTAAGAGAAGATTTGTTTAAAGCTCTCACAGAAAGTAACTTGGTCAAAAAATTAACCATGACCACTCCAGATGGCTGACACTGACAGAAAATCTAAGAAGTGCTGTACTTGGTTCCAACGTGAATCTTGAGCAGTTTTAATTGACCTAGATAATTAGGAAAAAGTTAATTTTTTATTAGTACAGATCTGTTTCACTTTGTCTTCAACATCTACAGGAAAATTATAACCATAAAATGTGAAAAGCAATGCCATAATATGTTCATTGTAAAAAGCGCAAATCACTAGCAACTTCTGACAACTTTCAGCTGTACTTGTAACTTACTACCATTACAAGTATTGGATAGTTTAGGATTGAATTTCTATATGCAGGTAGCAAAATTCCCTGGACTGGAAATATTTAGTGTAAATGAGCAAGTTCATCAAGAATTAAAAGCTGTTTTATAGAGTTCTCCAAATACAACTTGTCCAGTTGCAACCTGAAACCCATCATTTACACAACAAAATAGAAGAGAGAGGGATGTTGGGAGTGGCTGAATCTGTAAACTGCCTACATGCGTGAGGGCAGGACAATGCTGCAATGCGTAAAGCAGTCTTGAGAAAACCATCCCATCTGGAAAATTCTAGTCATTAGTTGCTAAGCGACCTTATGTCTCATGATACTAACTTTGGAAGTGTATAAATCAATGCCTCTACTACTATTGGGAGAGTCCTTTTCCCATCAGGCATAAAGGCCTCCAGCTGACCTAACTCGTGTCTCTTGTCTGTCCTTTCCTCATTCCTGCTGCCTTTTCTTCCTAGGGTATATGGAGAGAACCATGTGTTCCTACAGTAGGTCTTAGTTAATGTTGTTTCCAGTGAACAATAAAGGTCTATTTTTTTTTTTTTTGAGGGGACAGGAATGATGCGTACTGAACAAATAAACAAAGTAGTGGCATAAATAATCACTCCTGTATTCCAAACTTCTAAAAAAATATCAATCTATGGATATACTGCATTTTAGGCCACATTATTATTACTAGTTCTGAGAAACTTTCTTATTTGTGATAGTTAATTTTATGTCCTAACTCTACTAAGTGAAAGGCAGCATAAATATTCTTGGTGTATCTATGAAGCTGATTGTATTTGATTAACATTTGAATCAATAGACTGAGTATAGCAGCTTTTCCTTGATTTATTTATTATTAATTTATTAATTTATTTATTTTAAAGAGTAAAAATAGCAGAAACAAAGGTAGAAAAAAACAGTAACAAGAGTACATATAGTACAGAATTTCAAAAGAAGAAAAATTTAACAATGGCTGCATTACATATTTTCATCATCAAATCAGTATAGATCAACAGACATAGGTATGTAAGACTAATCAAACAATTAAACATTAACACTTTCAAAGAACATTTTTTTAACTTTTCCAAATGCATTTTGTATTTGTTACTCTTCTAAAAAATTATAGGGGTTGAGAATGCAGAAAGCGCAAGGTCCTGAGGTTGATTCCTGGTATCGCCCAAATTTTTAAGCAGATTTTCTTCCTTGGGATGACTGGGCCTTATCTATTATATTTGAGACAGAAATAGAACAAAAGGTAAGAAAGAGAGAATTCACTGTCTTTGCCTGACAGTATTTGAAGTAGAATTTTGGTCTTTCATGTTTTTGGACTCCTATTGTCCCTTAAAGCATCTTTCCTGGTATTTAGCCTTTCAGTTATTCATCTTGAGACTTCTCAGCCTCCATGATCACGTGAGCTAATTCTTACAAATGTTCAGTTCTATCCTCTCTCTCTATTTCTACATATGCATGTTTTATTTCTATGGAGAGGGTTTGACTAAGTAGAGTAGGATGGACATCCTGTGATAGTGTCTGGCTCCATGTTACTTCCATCTTCTCTGAAATGAAATCCTCAAATCATATTCTTCTAAAGTAAATACATAAGTATAGGACTTACAACCTCATATAAGGAATTATAAATTTACCAGGGATAATAAGGGAATTCCTCAAATATGTACTGTCATAGAGTTGGTGTTTTTAAAAATATTTTGATAGGATTACATTTACATTAGTTCATGTTCTCTAGAAGAACAAGATTGATGGAACATACTTACATGTACACAATTTAAAAAGGAACTTTGCTAGATAGGCTTATATCTTAGTTACTTTTCTCTTGTTGCTGGGACAAATACCCAACACACAAGCTTAGGGGAGGAAAGGTTTATTTAGCTCACAGTTACTGGAGGCTTCATAATTTAAAGCAGCCAAAATTACATAGCAAGGCCTTGAGACTACGCCACCACGTCCAGGATAATCTACCCCATCCCTCCGAGACAACCACCCCCTTGCTGGGTGGGGGAAAGAACCTCTGACAACACTTGCTGTCAGTTTAATGGTTCGTGCTTATCTTGGCCACGCCCCCTCAAGCCTTGCCCCTGGAGCCATGCGCTTGACAGCCCCATGATTTACATGAGGCTTTGTGGGGACAACTGGATACAAACCACAACCGCTTATAAGATCAGAAGCTGGATAGTTCATAGTGGTTTGAGATGTATGCTGAACAACCAGAGGTTCAGTTACCTGCTCAATCTAAGAAGCTGTAAGCCTCAGACCAAGGGCACAGTGCCAACTCACAACTGAATGACTGGAAGCTCCCTAGAGACTCACTAGCTGTGTCCACACTGAAAGGTTGAAGTAACTAGAGGTTGATGTCCGCAGGTAATGAATAGCAGCAGCAGAAGACACACCAACTAAATTAGAATGACCTGCATTGACAAATCTCTAAGATTAAACAATTTGCAAATTTCTAAGATTAAATAATTTGCAAGCTTGGTCCAGTTACTTCCTCCTTCCCCTTTTGTATTGATCATGATGGTAGGATAGTGCCACCCATAACCAGGATGTGTTTTCCCCCTCAATTTTTGGACTATATGCAACTATCTCTGGAAACACCCACCTACACAAACCCAGAAATGTACTTCACTAATCTGTTAGATGTCTATCAACCCAATCAGCTTGACAATTGAGGTCAACCATCACAACATTTAAAGTAAGTCTTCGTTGAAGTAAGAACTCAGAGTATTCATAGTAGTCATTGTATTGGTAGCTTTAATTGATGCCTACATTAACAACAGAAAATATTTTGAATGCATTTAAAATTTTTTTACTTTAAAATGGAAATCAATTTATGTGCTTATAATCTCCACTTAAACTTGTGGCTTTAATGGCTAACATGAGTTTATATCTCTGAAATGCTAATAAAACTTTTAACTTGAACTCAAATCTTTTTTTCAGAGTTATGATACGTTATTTATTTTCCCGTCCGTGTTTTTAAAAATTAATGAACTTTCTATGACACTGCTATACATACCCATGTTTTGGTTCTATTTAATTCAGAGAGAAATGTTTTTCTTGCTCTCTGAAGGTATTTTGATCAAATGAGAGAGAAGAGTTGGGTTTATGAATTCTTCTGCTTTCTTTTGTAGTTTAGGTTGGCAGATTTTTTTTTTTTTCATTGTTTATTAGTAGCATGTGATTGGCATGACTGCTTCCAGTGGCACAAGAGAGGACAGAGATATGAAACAGTGGAATAGAAGAGGCTGTGCAAGGGCCGGGAGAGGCTAGCTGAACGCTGGTCTCAGCCCAGCATTAGGCTATACTTGTGTAAATTGTGAAAGCCACATAAACTAGTTGAGTAACAAGCACAGAGACATACGGAGTAAGAGGATTACATGGGTGGGCTACAATGGTACAGCCAGAGAGTTGATGGCTGAAGACTCAGGCTCACCCTCCATAGCCAGAGGTCAAGGTCAGCCTGCAAATCTGTGGAGCTGAAAAAGCACAGTTGGTACTCATAGAGTCTACTGCATGTTGAATTGAAGTGACCCACATCAAGCCCTAATCCAATTGCAGACTTATGGATCACCCAACAGATGAGCTCTGACTCAGACTCTTCCACAGAACTGCAGACAATAGAAGATAATTGCAGACCTATGCTCTAAAAAGGTTGGACTGTCTTCTTTTTATTCTTTGTTTCTTTTTTGGAGTTTTTGATTGTTTGGGTCTTTAATCTCTGATGTTTGTTTTCATTTGTTTTTGTTCCTGTTTTATTATTTTTTCTTTTCTTGACTTTTTATATTTTTGATTTTCTCATGAAAGTGAGCATTGCCTTAGTTCTCTGGTTCACATTGATCTTCTTTTTCCATCTATTTTATTCATTTTCACCTGTCTCCTTCTCCAGTGTCCCAAAGCTTTTGTGACTCCCTTTGTTCTCCAGTATTGCTTCTAAAATCTTTCTCTTCGTTTATCTATCTTTTCCCCCATTATCATTAAGAAAATGATGGGAATCGTGAAGGCCCAACATAGGAAAGAAATGGAATCCATGAAGTAGATTCAAATAGATATCCAGGAGATTAAAAATTCTAGGGCCAACCAAATAGCTTAGCAGATTAAAGCACCTGCAAGCAGCTATGGGGGCCAGAGATTCAATCTCCAGACTTGCTTTGGATGCACTGAGACTGCGATTGAGACTGGGTATGGTGGCATAAACAGGCAGATCACTATGAGTCCAATCTAGTAGTGAGGCCCTGGATACCCTGTAGACCCTTCCCTAAAATACACACACCAAAAAACCCTTCTATAACATGTTTATATAGCTAAATGAACCAGTGTGAGAAAAGAATTATTGATCTAGAGGACAAGACTGTGGTTAATGAACATGAAAAGGAAGATTTCTTAAAAATTGCAAAGCACCATGATGAAGCAAGCCAATAGGTGCAAGATGATGCAAAAAATCAACATAACATCGATCAAAGTCAACAAAAATTCAAGAGATAGAGTAAATGACATTTAAAGACAGTAAATCTATTCACAAACATAATGGCATAGTTACCCAAGCTTGGAAGAATACAACATAAAGAAAAATTAGGAATATAGAGCACCAATTAGCCATGACCATAAAAAATTACACACCAAAGTATTTAACAGTTAAGATTCCAGAAATTCAGCACAAGAAAAGAACAAAAGATGTCAGAGAAAGAAAGAAATAGCCTGTAATGGAATGTCCATCAGAAACACTGAGGTCTTCTTAGCTCAAACCCTTATGTCAATGAGAGCTTAGAATGAAGTACTTCCAGTCTTAAAAGAAGGCAACCTCCAGCCCCAAAAGCTATACCCTGCAAAACATCATTCAAAATTGATGAAGGAATGCGATATACCTCTGGCAAAGAATCCCTGAAGAAGTTCGTGATGAACAAATGAGTACTGAAAAATTTCTCAAGGGTGTTCTGAAAAGATAGAAGAAAGAATGTCATTCCATGAAAAATAGAAATAATTCACCAGGTAAGGGAGAATTAAACAGAGAGGAAATAAGGGAGAACAACAGTGAGAAAACAATATGAAAAGGATAAGCCATATATATATATATATATATATATATATATATATATATAATCAGTGTCAATGGTCTTAATTCACCAATCAAAACAAACAGACTGCAGAATGGATTAAAAAACATCATCCAACAATATGCTGGATGAAAGAAACACTTAACTCAAAAGAAATACACAGACTGAAAGTTAAATGCTGGAAAACAATACTTAACGTGATGGGAATTCAGCAAAAAATCTGGGTGGTTTTTCTTTTTGAAGACTAAGTGGTTTCAATACAAGACTGATCAAAAGATGCAATAAAAATCATTATATAGTTGCATATATATATATATATATATATATATATGCAACAAATTACAATGTATCCAACTATGTAAAACAAATATTAATGGATATAAAGCATCAAATTACCATTAGCACAGTTTTAACAGAGGATCTCAATACTCCATTGTGTCAAATAGACAGACTACCTAGGTAAAGCTCGAAGAAATATCAGAATTGAAACAAATTGTGAAAAAATGGACTTAGTGGATGTCTATAGCATCTCACCTATAACATAAGAATGCACATTTTTCTCAGCTATCCATGGGACATTTTCTAAAATAGACCATATGCTGGAAAATAGCTCAGAGGCATAAGCATCTGCCTGGCAATATAATGCTCTGAGTTTGATCCCTGAACAACAACAAAAGAAGAATCAAAATATTAACTCATAGAACAGGACAAAGTACATACAAAGAAATTGACATTACCCCATGCATATTATCAGACTATATGGCAATGCAGTTGAAAATCAATGGCAAAATCCCCACAAACACTCCTTAAATAAATGGAAATTATATAACTTCTGAAACATCAATGGGTCATAAATGAAATTAAAGCAGAAGTTAAACAGTTTCTACAATTTAATGATAATGCCAATACAACGTATTGGAACTTAGGACACACTGAAAGTAGCTCTTCAGCAGAAATTTGTAGCAGTGAATTTTCATATCAGGAAAACAGAATCAATTCAAATAACCTAGTGTTGAACCTCAAGTTTCTAGCAAAAGAAAAACAAGTCAAGTTCAATCCTCATGTAAGGGAGGAAATTATAAAAATGAGAGAATAAATTAATGCAATGAAACTAATAGAACAATACAAATAATCAATGAATCAGAGTTGGTTCTTTGAAAGATTAGATGACATTGGCAAACACTTAGCCAATCTCATCAAAAAAGGAAAAAAAAAAAACCTCAAATCCATGCTATTAAAAAATAAAAGGGTGAAATCACAATATATCTTGCAGAAATTCAGAAGATCATCAAAGCCTACTTCAAGAAATTATGTTCAAATAAATGGAAAACACAGAATAAACAGATTAGGGGCTAGAGAGATAGCTCACTAGAATAAGTGCTTGCCTAGCATGCACAAGGGTCTGAATTAAATCCCCAGTTCTCAAAACAAAAACAAAAACAAAACAAACAAACAAACAAAAAAACAGAAAACAAAAACAAAGTATTCCTTTGTGCTGGGGAGACAGCTCGATGGCACAGGTGCCTGCCTGGCAAGTGCAAAGTTGTGAGTTTGAAACTTAGATACATGTGAATTACTAAAGCTGAATCAAGAAGCTACAAAACTTCAAAATAGACCAGTCAAACTGAAAGATGTGAGACTGGGCATGGTGGCATGCACCTGTAATTCCAGCTCTTCAGAGGCTGTAAACAGGTAGATCACTATGAGTCTGATCTAGTAGTGAGAACATGAACACTCCGTAGACCCTTCCCTAAAATACAAAGAAAAAAATGAAAGATGTAGTTTAAGATGAATGAATGAAATTGAAATTGAAGTTATAATTGAAAACCTAACAACAAAGAAAAGCTTGGATCCTGTTGAATACACTGCTGACTTCTATAAGAAAGTTAGAGAAGATCTAATGCCACTACTGCACATAATACTTTTTAATTAAATTGAAAGGGAAATAATACTCTTAAACTCATTATTTGAAGCAAGAATTACCCTAATATCAAAAGCTAGGGAAAATTCAACCAAAAAAAGAAGTATACGCCAATTTCTTTAATGAACATAGGTGGAATAATCCTCAGTAAGATATAGCAAACAGAATGTAGTAAATCATCTAGAAGATTATATACCATGACCAAGTAGAATTTATCTTGGGGATTCAGGGCTAGTTTAACACACACAAATCAATACATGTAATAAACCTTATCAATAAAACCATGACAAAACCTACATGATAATCTCAACAGATTCAGAAAATGCATTTGACAATCATTCATGATAAAAAAACCTTGAAAATTGGAATATAGGGCCATCCAAATAGCTCAGCGGGTTAAAGTGTCTGAAAGCAGGCACAAGGTCCTGGGGTTCGATCTCCAGGCCTGCAGTGATGGCCCCACCCCTGGGGTGCACCAAGATGACAACTGAGACTGGGGTGGTGGCACACACCTATAATCCCAGCTCTTGGGAGGCTGTAAACAGGCAGATCACTATAAGTCAGATCTAGTAGTGAGGCCCTAAACACCCTGTAGACCCTTTCCTAAAACAAATAAATACATAAATGCATAAATATATAAATAAATAAATATGATAAAGAAAAAATGCAAGAAAATTGGAATCTCAATTGATAAAAGCCCTCTATGATAAACCAATAGCCAATGTCATGCTACTTGGTCAAGAAAACATCCTCTCCAAAATCATGAATAAGACAAGGATGTCCAATATATCCTCTCCCATTCAACATGTTTTCCTGGCAACACTGGCCAGTGAAATTAGGCAGGAGAAGGAAATAAAAGGAATAAATATAATAAAGGAAGAAATTTAGTTATCCTCATTTGTTGATGCCACTCAAATAGAAGACTCCAAAACTCCACAAAGATAGTTCTGGATTTAACAGTCAAATTAGCAGTGTACTGCATTCAAAATCAACACACAAAATCAGTAGCATTCTTGTACACAAACAACAAGCTCACTGAGAAGTAAAGTAAGAAAAGTACACCATTCACCAAAGCACTGGAAAAAAATACTTAGAGATCAGTCTATGGAAGTTAAAGACCTTTATAATGAAAACTATTGTGCTGTTAAAAAGATTGAAGTGGTTATCAGAAAACAGAAAGACATTCCTTGTTCTTGGGTAGAAAGAACAAATAAAGTGAAAATATCCATACTCCTAAAATTACTGTAATAATGCAATTGCAGTCAAACTACCACCAGCCTACCTTGTAGAATTAGAGGAAAATAATGTTACAGTTTATTCAGAACCAGCTGAGAGCTAGAACAGCAAAAGCAGTTCTGGGCAACAAAGTCAAGGCAGGGAGAATCCCTGGCTTGAAACTGTACTGCAAAGCTATTATGATAAAAACAGCATGGTACTGGCAAAAATCAGACCTGAGAATCAATGGAACAGATGAGAAGATAGAGAAACAATTCTAAACATACTATGCCACCTCATACTTAACAAAGGAACCAACATATTCACTGGAGGAAAAATAATTTCTTTAATAAACCATGTTCCCATCTGCCAGATTAAACCTGCTGGGTGACAGAATAGGTAGGAGAGATAGGTGTAGGCAAAATACCAAGATCAAACGAAAATAATACAAAGAATCAGCAAATGAGGTCTAATGTTATTAAAGAGATTTTCTTCACAGCACAATAAACCACAACAGAGTCAAAACACAACCCATATAATGGAAAAATGTCAAAGTGTTCACATCTAGAATAGATTAAAACTTAAGAAAATCATGCATAAAATCCCAATCCAAAACTGAGCATCTGAAAGAAACACTCCTTAGATGAAGAAATACAAACAGCAAATAAGTATATGAAAAATGTTAAATTTTACTGTTCAGAAGAGATGCAAATTAAAACAATACTGACACTTCATTTTCAGCCAGGAAAAAATGACTATTAATCACAAAAGGAACCAATAGTGAATGCTGAAGAGGCTAGGGGGGAAAACAGAACTACCTTTCTCCACCATTGGTGAGAATAGAGACTGGTACAACCACTGTGGAAATCAGTGTAAATATTCTCAAAAAAGACTATGAGTATTTGAGACTATGAGTCTCAAATACTATGAGTATTTCTATTTGACCCAGCTATGCCCCTTCTTCATATCTTCCTGAAAGAATTCAAAACATCATATCACAGTGATGTATATAGACACATGTTTATAGCAGCATAATTAGTTGTAACTAAATCTTATTAACAGTCCAAATGCCCGTAAGTAGCGGAATGGATAAGGATGATATGCTATGCTATAAAGATAAACCAGAGGCATTTATAGGCAAATGGATCCCCGCTTAAGAACAGAGTTCACTTGTTTGTGCCATCATGCCTGGTTTTGGGGCCATCATGGTGTGACCCAAGGGTTTCCAGGACAGGCACAGCATGCGATACTGGGATCTAACTTGGGTCCTTAAACTTGCATTTATCAGGCAGGTTTTTAGACAGCTGTGCTATTTCCTCAGAACATAGTTTTGAGTGAGATAAATCAAACACACATGTTTAAATATCATTGTTTCTCTGGTATGAGAAGGTGAAAGTATAAATAAGAACCAAAATGTATAATAGATACTAAAAATGGGGAAAATGTTCAAATATAAAGGAAACTTAAGAGGGGAAGGAGGGAAAAGAAGAAGGGGAAAGGAAAAAATAGAAGAAAATGCAAACAAAGCTTTTGTAAATAAATAGGGGAAGAGGAGTTGAAATATGGGGAGGGGAATGAGAAAAAGAGGAGTCAAAATATAACATGTACAGGTATAGATACCAACGATAAATGTTATCATTATGTATATCTAAAAATGTAACAATACACTAAATTTAAAATACTAGGTATTATTTTTGATGGTGCTATGCCAACTTCCAAGACCTGGCTGGAAAATTAGTAAAGCTCTAGGATGAGTGCCACCTAGGCTACAAGCTGAGATGTCGGTGATACTAACCAATAGGCTACAAACTTAGACAGAATAAGAAGGGAAAGAAGGAAATCTCCCCATTTCTTTGGAGAAGGGAGGGTCTTTGCTGTTGCCTTGGCGTGCTGGTCTCCTGTTCCTTCACTCACCCAGCATGGAGTCTTCAGCATTCCCACTGTGCTAAGTCACTAAATATATATTTTTCTCAAATACAATTCTCAAGCAAACTCTGCAATTTAGATGCTATTATTATTGCTTTTGAATCCCAGACACTGCCTTGTCCAAAGACAAGTTTCATTTGTAAAGCACTTTTGGCACTAACAGAAATCTATTTAATATCAGAAAACAAATGGATCTGGTAGGTGATTAGCCAAATGCTAAAAAATAATGACATTAATAATTATAGCTATAATTACAATGTTTATCGTGTGCTGAATCTATGTCTTTCACTTACATGGTAAGTGTCATCTTACTATGATCACAGTGTGTCTCTGACATAGGTACTATGGCTATTCTCACTTTACAAGCAAGGAAATTAGGCATTAAAAGATTATGCATCTTTCCTGAGGGTCAAAATCTTAGGAACTGTCCTGTAAAATATCATAAATATCATTACACTTACAAAAATTCTGAACCTGTTGGGAAAGATATTAAAACAGTTCTCAGTTAGAAAATGAAACTATCAAAATGATGCATTTTTGTGGGCAGCTAAATCCCTAAGAACAATCCTGAAGCATATTTCTGCTTCATTTGATGCACATAAGTGGGTGATATTGTTCCTCTAAGCAGAGGAACTGGTTGAGCAAAGGATGTAGGCTCCCTGTTGGTGGACCTGCTCCAGAGAGAGAGAGGAGAAAGAGAGAGAGGAAGAGAGGAGAGGGGAGAGG